>CM059425.1:239156955-239211955 GCA_030390025.1 Squalus acanthias | reverse complement strand
CTGCTAGCTGTCACCTCCTCAACCATCATTTACAGCGCTTCATCCGAGAACCTCGGGGAGGCCCTTGCCTTGGAATTGGACATAGTGGTTTCTCAGAATATGTTGCAGGTGGTGCAACATTGGCAGAAATCCAGTGGAATGATCCAAGACAGCAAACAGCCCTAAAATCAGGCTGGAAAAGTGATGTCAGCAGAGGTGAGTTTCAGTCCCAAAACACTAATTGACCAAGGGCATCCCACACCTCTGAAATCAAGTGTCCAATCAGGGGAAAATCGCAATTTTTTCAAAACTATCAGTGGAGGCGGGTTTTGAACCCACCCAAACCGAAACCCGCCTCCAACCCGCCTCCAGTGAGAAAAAAGCCCCCATCGAGTCATAACGGCACAGAAGGAGGCCATTCGGCCCATCGAGTCTGTGCCGGCTCTCTGCAGAGCAATCCAGTCAGTCCTATTCCCCCGCTCTATCCCCATAGCCCTGCAAGTTTATTTCCCTCAAATGCCTATCCAGTCTCCCCTTGAAATCATTAAGTGTCTCCGCTTCCACCACTTCCATCGGCAGTGAGTTCCAGGTCCTCACCACTCGCTGCGTAAAAAGGTTTTTCCTCACATCCCCGCTGTATATCTTGCCCAAAACCTTAAATCTGTGTCCCCTTGTCCTTGTACCATTAATCCTGAGGAAGAGAGTGTTTGAAGACCAGGACCTCAAACCCAGCACCAAGCTCATGGTCTACAGAGCAGCAGTGATACCCGCTCTGCTGTATGCTTCAGAGACATGGACCATGTACAGCAGGCACCTCAAAGCACTGGAGAGGTACCACCAACGCTGCCTCCACAAGATCCTGCAAATCCATTGGCAGGATAGGCGCACCAACGTCAGTGTTCTCGCTCAGGCCAACATCCCCAGCGTCGAAGCTTTGACCACGCTCAATCAGCTCCAATGGAAGGGCCACATCGTCCGCATGCCCGATACAAGACTCCCAAAACAAGCGCTCTACTCGGAGCTCCGACACGGCAAGAGAGCCCCAGGTGGGCAAAGGAAATGCTTCAAGGACACCCTCAAAGCCTCCTTGAAAAAGTGCAACATCCCCACCGACACCTGGGAATCCCCGGCCCAAAACCGTACAAAGTGGAGGAGAAGCATCCGGGGAGGCGCCGAACACCTCGAGTCTCTTCGCCGGGAGCAAGCGGAAGCCAAGCGCAAACAGCGCAAGGAGTGCACGTCAACCCAAGCACCCCACCCACCCGCCCCTTCAACCACCGTCTGCCCCACCTGTGACAGAGACTGTAGGTCCCGCATTGGACTCATCAGTCACCCGAGAACTCATTTTTAGTGCGGAAGCAAGTCATCCTCGGTTCCGAGGGACTGCCTGAGAAGAAGAAGAAATTATTGAGGAAAAGTGTACTTTTTGAGCATATAGCAGCCCCTAGTGGCTATCTGGTAAATGCACTGAATTACATTTATATCCTATCCCTGCTTTCATACAACAAATAAGAAGAAACAACAGTGTTTACAAATTTATGTTACCTTGTTGCATGTACAGGTTTACAAGTAAAATTATTTAATTTCACAGTACCACAGTCAATGGCCTGAGAATACACCTGTCGCTCTTATGGTGCAGTTATACTGCCCCTTGCATGGTGAACCGCAAGCAGTTCCCAATAAAAATGACACCGTAACTTCAAAGTCAGGCCCTCATCTAAGTTTGGATTGGAACCATTATAACTTTACCTGAGGAAGGGGCAACAGCTCCGAAAGCTTGTAATTTTAAATAAATCTGTTGGACTATAACCTGGTGTTGTGCGACTTCTCATTTTTGTCCACCCCAGTCCAACGCCGGCATCTCCGCATCATGACCACTATTGACACCGCAAACTGCCGGCTCAAAGTGGAGAGAATCTCCAAGAAGATCGCGCAGCATTGTAACTTTACCTGAGGAAGGGGCGACAGCTCCGAAAGCTTGTAATTTTAAATAAATCTGTTGGACTATAACCTGGTGTTGTGCGACTTCTCATTTTTAACTTTGGATTGTCATGGTGTGAAATCCCTGCTCAAACTTGTGTAGAATAAAATCCCAGTCCAGTGTGAATCTGGGTTTAAAATGTTTTCAGGAAGGCTGTCTGACCTCTTGGGCACTTCGTATACACCACCTCCCCCATCCCGCCCACCTCCCCCCCCCCACCCCCCGCCCGCCCACCACCAATGTTTTGAGAAAGTGAAACCTCCCACCAGTGCTCTTAAAGCATTAACAATTTATTTAGAATTTAATGAAGTTTAGAAGAATGAGAGGCGATCTCATTGAAACATATAAGATTCTGAGAGGTCTTGACAGGGTAGTTGCTGAGAGATTATTTCCCCTGGCTGGGGAGTCTAGAACCAGGGGTCACAGTCTCAGGATAAGGGGTCAGCCATTTAGGACTGAGATGAGGAGAAATTTCTTCAATCAAATGGTTGTGAATCTTTGGAATTCTCTATCCCAGAGGGCTGTGGATGCTCAGTCATTGAGTATATTCAAGGCTGAGATCGATAGATTTTTGGACTCTAGGGGAATCAAGGGATACGGGGATAGTGCGGGAAAGTGGAGTTGAGGTCGAAAATCAGCCATGTTCTTATTGAATGGCGGAGCAGGCTCGAGGGGCCGTATGGCCTACTCCTGCTCCTATTTCTTATGTTCTTATCAGCTGGCAGCAGAACTCTGTATGTGCACGTGAGCTGGAATGCACAAAAGCTCTGCCTGCTATAGCAGCGGATATTTTTGCAGTTTAACAGGGGTCTTACTAGCTGTGGAGTGTATGCTGCATCCATCAATTTCAGACTGGAAGGCACAGTATGACTGGAGCCTACCTGGCTATTTTAACTCTTGCATACAAGGGCATATAAGCATATACAAAAGGACAGGAAAAGGCTAGCTGGTCCATCAAACCTGTCTTGTCCCGGCATAGTGTAACTTCTGCACATCATTACACGACCTGCCCGCCCACCTCAATACAGCCACGCAATCTCCTGGGAGAGCCAAAAGCAAAGGGGAAAAATCCTTCGGCCAATTTAGGAAAACATTCTGGGAAATTCCTCTCGGAGTGTCAGAGGTCATTACATTTACATTACATTGACTGGGTGACAATCTCCAATGACCCTACAATCCAGTTTACCACAAGAGGATGGATCTAAACATCCATTCAGGTAAAGTAGCAATCCCACCATTTTCTCCCTGAAGTTATGCTACTCTTCAATGGAGGACATCTTTTTTCCATTTTTCTTTGCTTGCTCCTTGCTGCCGGCCGTGTCTCCTCTGCCTCAGAGCCAGCTGGCAGGAGGTACTGAAGAACAGTCTGACGCAGAAACTGGTTGAACTTTCCTCCCGCCATCCAACCTGGCCCCCAACTTGGAACCTCCCACACAGCTTGGCTGCGATCAGGAACTCGGTCGAGATGCCTCTTCACTCCATGGTTGCCCCAACATGTTGCGCTTTTAAAAAATAAGGTTTAAAACTTAAGGTGGTACCATGGTCCTGCATAACTCTTCTTCTGAGGCAGTCCCTCGGAACCGAGGATGACTTGCTTCCACATTAAAAATGAGTTCTCAGGTGGCTGATGAGTCCAATGCGGGACCTACAGTCTCTGTCACAGGTGGGGCAGACGGTGGTTGAAGGGGCGGGTGGGTGGGGTGCTTGGGTTGACGTGCGCTCCTTGCGCTTGGCTTCCGCTTGCTCCCGGCGAAGAGACTTGAGGTGTTCGGCGCCTTCCCGGATGCTTCTCCTCCACTTTGTGCGGTCTTGGGCCAGGGATTCCCAGGTGTCGGTGGGGATGTTGCACTTTTTCAAGGAGGCTTTGAGGGTGTCCTTGAAGCGTTTCCTCTGTCCACCTGGGGCTCTCTTGCCGTGTCGGAGCTCCGAGTAGAGCGCTTGCTTTGGGAGTCTTGTATCGGGCATGCGGACGAGGTGACCCGTCCATCGGAGCTGATCGAGCGTGGTCAAAGCTTCGATGCTGGGGATGTTGGCCTGAGCGAGAACACTGATGTTGGTGCTCCTACCTTGCCAATGGATTTGCAATTCAGGTGGCCTTACACTGCACAGTGTGCATTAATGCAAAGAAAAGAAAGAAAAAGAAAGACTTGCATTTATATAGCGCCTTTCATGACCACTGGACATACCAAAGTGCTTCACAGCCAATAAAGTACTTTTGAAGTGTAGTCACATTAATGTAATGTAGGAAACACGGAGGCCAATTGAGCACAGCAAGGTCCCACAAACAGCAATGTGATAATGACCAGATAATCTGTTTTAGTGATGTTGATTGAGGGATAAATATTGGCCACGACATCGGGGATAATTTGCCTGCTCTTCTTCGAAATACTGCCGTGGGATCTTTTACATCCACCTGAGAGAGCAGACGGGGCCTCGGTTGAACATCTCATCCAAAAGGCGGCACCTCCGACAGTGCGACCCACAACCTTCTGACCAGAGGCGAGAGTGCTACCTGGCATAACTTCAAGAAGAAAATTGTGGGCTTGGTACTTTATCCTAATGGTGGATGTTTAGGTCCTTCACTTCTGTGGCAAACTGAGCTGCATATGGATTGAAGATGAGTCATTGGTGATTGTCACCCAGCCAATGACATTTCCTCTGGCCTTTGGGATTCACAGAGGATTTTCCCAGTATATTTGCCTAAATTGGCCTAAGGTTTTGTTCCCCCCCCCTGTGTTTTTGGCTTTCTCAGGAGATAGTGTGGCTGTATGATCTCATTAAATGGCGGAACAGGCACGAGGGGCCGGATGGCCTACTCCTGCTCCTATCTTCTATGTTTCTATGTTTCTATTGGGGGGCGGGAAGGAGAAGAGATGGTGTGATGGTGTGCAGAACCATTGCTGTAAGTGTACACTGTAATTGACCTGTAACTTTCCCCGACAGCCATGCCTATTGGTCTACTTTATATATGCCACCAGGGGGTGCACAAATCACATTCTACTGAATTTGGAACCTTGTAACGCAAGTGGATTTCCTGTTTTATTCCCATCCTTTTTGCACAGTTTGACCTGTCAGGTAAACCAATCACTGTACCAGGATAAAGCTGTGAATTTTTTTTTACCTGTCTGTAATGTCTTTATAATACAAAATCACTGAAAATTTGAAAGCACACAACACAGCAGTGGTTTCTGCTAAGATCACTGCTGAGCGCTTAAAAAAATGAAATTGACAAATAATAACAGCTGAAAAAAACATTTTATGAATATATTTTGCAGAAGGACTTTGCTAGCTTCAAGAGTGAATCTCTCCATTTTCACATTGTCTCAAGCACAGAAGTTACATGCTATAGAATCTGTGGCTTTTACTCAGTTTAAAAAAAAATGATGTTGCTTCCAAGCTCATGGCATGCTGAGTAATAACATTGTAAACAGCAGGCTGGAATACGATTATGACGGAAATAAAAGACAAAGGGGTAAAAATTCAGTTGGTTGCGCCTCCCGTTAGCGCCTTAAGAGGGCGCTAATGGGGCGCAAAGCCGCTAACGCCCGGGCGCAGCGATGTTTGCGCCGCTCGGGAACTTAACTTGACATTGTGCGGCGGCGCTAAAACTTACCGCTGCGACCACCTGCGCGCGCAGATTGTGACGTCATTCCATGGTGCAACGCCCTTGTGGCGCCCCGGAGTGGAAATTGAGTGGCGCCCCCTGCCTTACCGCCTGGCGCATCCAACGACCAGAAGACTGGAACGCTATCAATCGCTGTGGGGCTGGGGGTGGCGCTATTTAAAGGGGGCCTCTTCCTGTCTTTTATTGTTGGTGGCATTTTTGAACTACGCATTCTGAGAGAGAGAGGGAGAGACTTCTGGAGAGATTCAACGTTGTGTGAAGGAGTTTTGGGTACTGAGCAGCACTTTGCAGGTTCATTTTGATTTGCCATTCCTTGTATCGATTTAGCAGAGACTGTGGGAGCTGCACTCTGAGCTCTTTGCCTGGTACTCTCCATTGTTCTTTCCAGCACATTTGATGTGCAAGTCTCTCCAGGCCGAGATTCAAGGCTGCAATGAACAGGATGTGGATGGAAAGCAAGATTAACCATCCCCTTTAAGAACTGGCCCGTGCCATTGTGTGTGTGTTCCATTGCTGACTGACATTACATGAGCTTCGCCAGCGCCCTGAGTTAGCGCCTCACTCCTTGCGCCTTAAGACAGGTGTGCAGCGCGTGCTTTAGCGCTCCACTCACCTCCCGGGGCGGTAAAAGTGAAGTTTCCAGTCAGTGCCGATAATTAGCGCCAGGCGCTAATATTTGCGTCCAGACGATATTTGCGCCCCAAATGGGGCGCGACCTAATTTCTACCCCAAATACTTGAAATTCAATCCAGCATTTTTTTTTCCATTTCAGTATCTTATAAACCTAAATGGGTTTAACCCGTGATACTCTCTGGAGATCCATATTTGGATGGGTACTGGCACTTTCTACAATAAGGCACTTTTGAGTGGGCATTGGGTGAGAACAGAATCAAACTTGGTTGTATGGCTGTCTAATTGAACAGTCTAGTTTTATGCTTATTTTTATGAAATATAGTTTTCCAACATTAAATTTGGTCAGAGATTTTTGGTAACACCATCTACAAGGCACAAGTAAGGAGTGTGATGGAATACTTTCCACTTGCCTGGATGAGTGCAGCTGCAACAACACTCAAGAAGCTCGACACCATCCAGGACAAAGCAGCCCGTTTGATTGGCACCCCATCCACCACCTTAAACATTCACTCCCTCCACCACCGGCGTACCGTGGCTGCGGTGTGTACCATCTACAAGATACACTGCAGCAACTCGCCAAGGCTTCTTCGGTAGCACCTCCCAAACCCGCGACATCTTCCACCTAGAAGGACAAGGGCAGCAGGCGCATGGGAACACCATCACCTCCAAGTTCCCCTCCAAGTCACACACCATCCTGACTTAGAAGTGTATCGCCGGTCCTTCATCGTCGCTGGGTCAAAATCCTGGAACTCCCTACCTAACAGCACTGTGGGAGTACCTTCACCACACCGACTGCAGTGGTTCAAGGCGGCAGCTCACCACCACCTTCTCAAGGGCAATTACGGATGGGCAATAAATGCTGGCCTTGCCAGCGACGCCCACATCCCATAAATGAATTTTAAAAAACCAAAAAACACATGCTCAATGTTGGCACACCTTGTGTTGCTGCTATGGTCTCTCCCATTTCTGGTTAGGTGATGTTTCAGTTAGCAGAGCAACACATGGAAGACAGGTCTCCTTTTTTTGACTAAAAAAATTAACAAATCCTAAAATACACAAAGACTGCACTGAGATTGATACTATTACAGACTTACTCCGTTTGTAGTGCTGGATAAAGTTAAAGGGAAGATGATGAAGGTAAGGTGACTTGAAAGAATGTGATTCGTAAGCTGTCTTTTCTAAACAGCAAGAAAGAACTTGCATTTATATAGCATTTTTATGACCGTTGGACATCCCAAAACACTTCACTGACAAGTACTTTTGAAGTGTGGTCATTGTAATGTAGAAAATGTGGTGGCCAATTTGCAGACAGCAGGAGAACTCCCCTGCTCTTTTTTGGATGGTGTCATGGACCTTTTACATCCACCTGAGGGGGCAGACGAGGCCTCGGTTTAATGTCTCATCTGAAAGACATAGGAACAAGAGTCAGCCATTCAGCCCTCGAGCCTGTTCCGCCATTCAATTAAATCATGGCTAATCTGTATTTTAACTCCACCTTGGTTCCGTCACACTTAATTCCCTTGCCCAACAAAAATCTAGCAATGTCAATTTTGAAATTTTCAATGGACCTAGCCTCAACAGCTTTTTGGGGGAGAAAGTTCCAGATTTCCATGACTCTTTGTGTGAAGAAGTGCTTTCTGACATCATCCCTGAATGGCCTAGCTCTAATTTTAAGGTTATGGCCCCTTGTTCTGGACTCCCCCACCAGAGGAAATAGTTTCTCTATCTACCCTATCAAATCCTTTAATCATCTTAAACGCTTCAATTAGATCACCACTTAATCTTTTATATTCAAGGGAATACAAGTATAGACTTTGCAACCTGTCCTCATAATTTAACCCTTTTAGACCTGGTATCATTCTGGTGAACCTTTATAAAGCGCTGGTTAGGCCACAACTGGAGTATTGCGTCCAGTTCTGGTCTCCACACTTTAGGAAGGATGTGAAGGCCCTTGAGAGGGTGCAGAGGAGATTTACCAGAATGGTTCCGGGGATAGGGAATCTTAGCTACAAGGACAGGTTGCAGAAGCTGGATTTGTTTTCATTCGAGCAAAGGAGGTTGAGGGGTGATTTGATTGAGGTGTACACGATTATGACAGGTTTGGATAGGCTAGACGGGGAAAGGCTGTTCCCACTAGTTGATGGTACAAGGACTAGGGGACACAGATTTAAAGTTTTGGGCAAGAGATACAGGGGGATGTGAGGAAATACTTTTTTACACAGCGTGTGGTGATGACCTGGAATTCACTGCCGACAGAAGTGGTGGAAGCGGAGACACTCAATGTTTTCAAGGCGAGACTGGATAGGCACTTGAGGGAAATAAACTTGCAGGGCTACGGGGAAAGAACGGGGGAATGGGACTGACTCGATCGCTCTACAGAGAGCCGGCACGGACTCGATGGGCCGAATGGCCTCCATCTGTGCCGTTATGACTCCATGGGGCGCGATCTTGCCAGCCCTGGGGAGGCAGGTTTGGAGGCGGGATTGCCGGGAAAATGGCAGAATCTGGGGGCGGGTGCCCATCCCGCTCTCAACCCGCCTCCGTGCCATCTCCCCGGGAGGCGGGTAGCCGACCCACGCCGGGTCCCGTCTCCTGGAGGCGGGAAAGGGATTACAGCCACTTAACTGTCTGTTAACAGGTAGTTAACAGGCAGACAAGAGGATTATCCCAATTTTACCCACACAAGTGTGGGCTTCCCGAAGGCTGCGAACCCCACCAGGGTCACCGAGGCGAGCAGTGGGTCTGCGGGGGTCGGAGGGGTGCAAAAGTGCCCTGTGAACGTAAGTGATGGGTGCAAGTGTGGAGAGGTAAGTATGTGAGGTGAGTGGAAAGTGTTAGAAAAAGTTTACTTACCTTTGTTTCTTCCTGCAGGCTTCCTCACTTCAGGTCTCAGGAGTCCCTCAGCTCACCGGCACAGAAAGCAGAATGGCCGCTGAACTGTCAAAAGCTGCAGCCTTCTGCTTTCTGCTCAGGAAGGCTTTCTAATTGAGTCTTGAGTAAAGACTCAACTTAGAAGACAGGTTGTCAGTGTGTTTGACAGCTTCACAGAGCTGTCAAACGATGACAATTCATCTGTCAAAAGCGTGAAACGTCACTCACTGATGTCACCTGTAACCGGCTTTCCCTTAATTGGCCTGCTAAGCCCACTGTCAATCAAGGGAAAATAGCGTGGGTTGGCCACAAGTCGATGGAGGCGGGACTAAAACCCGACAAGTGGGAGTCCCGCCTCCAAAAGCTCCCCATTGAGAAAATCCAGCCCATAACTTCCACCCTGTTGTATTCCAGCCTTCTTGAGATATAGGCCAACATTCCATTAGGCCTTTTAATTAATTTTTTACCTGTTCACTAGTGTTTTCTGCACTTGGACCCCTAAATCTCTCTGCTCATCCACAGTTCCTCGCTTCTCACCATTTAGAAAATAATCTGATCTATCTTTCTTAGGTCCAAAGTGGATGACCTCGCACTTTCCCATGTCGAACTCCACCTGCCACAGTTTTGCCCGCTCACTTACTCGCCACTGTCCCTTTGCAACTTTCTGCTCCCATCTACACTATTTACTGTGCACCTAACAGTGTCGTCAGCAAACTTAAATATACGGCTCTCTATTCCTTTATCCAAATATATAAATATAGTGAAAAGCTGAGGTCCTAGTACAGATTCCTGGGGGACATCACTAGTCACATCCTGCCAATTTGAGTGCACACCCATTATCCCTACTGTCTGTCTCCTACCTCCTAACCAATTCCCTATTCAAGTCAATAGGTTGCCTCCAATTCCATGTGGTCTCATTTTTATTAACAGTCTCTTATGTGGAACTTTGTTGAATGTCTTCTGGAAGTCCATATAAATAACATCCATGGACACTACCTTATCTACCTCATAGTTATCTCCTCAAAAATTCAACTAGGTTCGTTAGACATGACTTACCCTTTACAAATCCATGTTGGCTCTCTCTCATCAGTTCATATTTGTCCAAGTGCTCAGCCACTCTGTCCCTAATAACAGATTCTAATAACTTCCCCACACCGGTAAATTAGATTAAAAGGCCTAAAATTTCCAAGTTTATCTGTGTTACCCTTCTTAAATAGTGGAGTAACATTGGTAATTTTCAAATTTTTTTTATTCATTCACATGATGTGGGCGTCACTGGCAAAGCCAACATTTATTGCCCATCCCTAATTGCCCTTGAGAAGGTGGTGGTAAGCCACCTTCTTGAACCGCTGCAGTCCTTGTGGTGAAGGTGCTCCCACAGTGCTGTTAGGAAGGGAGTTCCAGGATTTTGACCCAGCGACGATGAAGGAACAGTGATGTATTTCCAAGTCAGGATGGTGTATAACTTGGAGGGGAACTTGGAGGTGGTGGTGTTCCCATGCGCCTGCTGCCCTTGTCCTTCTAGGTGGTAGAGGTCGCGGGTTTGGGAGGTGCTGTCGAAGAAGCTTCTTGAGTGTTGTTGGAGCTGCACTCATCCAGGCAAGTGGAGAGTATTCCATTACACTCCTGACTTCTTGGATTCAATCCTGAATCCAAGGGGACAATTCCTGAATTGAGAGAGTTTTGGAAGATCATGACTAAAGCATCAACAATTTCCTCACCTACTTCTTTTAATAGCCTGGGGTGGAAATCATTGGGTCCTGGAGATTTGTCTTTCTTTATTAACATTAGTTTCTCCCTTACCGTGTTGTTCCTTATATTGAATCTAGTTAGTTCCTCCCTTTGATTTGTTTTTAGTTTTCCTTGTATCTGTGATATTTTATCCTCATCCTCTACTGTGAAGACCGATACAAAGTAAGTCTGCCATTTCCTAATCTCCAATTACAATATGATCTGCATCTGTCAATAAGGGGCCCACAGTACTTTTAGCCACTCTCTTTCTCTTAATATATTTATAGAAACCTTTAGTATTTTCCTGATAGCCCTCGCAATCTTTTTCTCGTATTCCCTAGGTGTTAGCTATCTGTTCTTCTACTGTTAGATTATTGATTAATTCAGGCTCATCACTTGCAATGTCAGCTGTGGTTCAGTGGGTAGCACCCTTGCTTCTGAGTCAGAAGGTTGTGGGTTCAAGTTCCACTCCAAGAAACTTGAGCACAAAAGAAATCTAGGCTGACACTCCAGTGCAGTGCTAAGGGAGTGCTGCACTGTTGGAAGTGCTGTCTTTCAAATGAGACGTTAAACCAAGGCCCTATCTGCTCTCTCAAATGGATGTAAAAGATCCTATGGTGCTATTTCGAAGAAGAGCAGGGAAGGTGTCCTGGCCAATGTTTATCCCTCAATCAACATAACAAAAACAGGTTATCTGGTCATTATCACATCATTGTTTTTGGGAGTTGGCTGGCGCGTTTCCTATGTTGCAACAGTGACTACATTTCAAAAGTACTTCATTGGCTGTAAAGCGCTTTGGGAGGTCCGGTGGTCGTGAAAGGCGCTGTATAAATGCAAGTTTTTTTTTATTCGTTTATGGGATGTGGGCATCGCTGGCAAGGCCAGCATTTATTGCCATCCCTAATTGTCCTTGAGAAGGTGGTGGTGAGCTGCCTTCTTGAACCGCTGCAGTCTGTGTGGTGAAGGTACTCCCACAGTGCTGTTAGGTAGGGAGTTCCAGGATTTTGACCCAGCGACGATGAAGGAACGGCGATATACTTCTAAGTCAGGATGGTGTGTGACTTGGAGGGGAACTTGGAGGTGGTGGTGTTCCCATGCGCCTGCTACCCTTGCCCTTCTAGGTGGAAGAGGTCACGGGTTTGGGAGGTGCTGCCGAAGAAGCCTTGGCGAGTTGCTGCAGTGCATCTTGTAGATGGTATACACTGCAGCCACAGTGGAGGGAATGAATGTTTAAGGTGGTGGATGGGGTGCCAATCAAGCGGGCTGCTTTGTCCTGGATGGTGTCGAGCTCCTTGAGTGTTGTTGGAGCTGCACTCATCCAGGCAAGTGGAGAGTATTCCATCACACTCCTTACTTGTGTCTTGTAGATGGCAGAAAGACTTTGGGGAGTCAGGAGGTGAGACACTCACCGCAGAATACCTAGCCTCTGACCTGCTCTTGTTGCCACAGTATTTATGTGGCTGGTCCAGTTAAGTTTCTGGTCAATGGTGACCCCCAGGATGTTGATGGTGGGGAATTCGATAATAGTAATGCTGTTGAATGTCAAGGGGCGGTGGTTAGACTCTCGCTTGTTGGAGATAGTCATTGCCTGGCACTTCTGTGGTGCGAATATTACCTGCCACTTATCAGCCAAAGCCTGAACGTCGTCCAGGTCTTGTTGCATGCGGGCATGGACTGCTTCATTATCTGAGGAGTTGTGAATGGCACAGAACACTGTGCAGTCATCAGCGAACATCCCCATTTCTGACCTTATATTGGAGAGAAGGTCATTGATGAAGCAGCTGAAGATAGTTGGGCCTACGACACTGCCCTGAGGAACTCCTGCAGCGATGTCCTGGGGCTGTGATGATTGACCTTCAACCACGACAACCATCTTCCTTTGTGCTAGGTATGACTCCAGCCAGTGGAGAGTTTTCCCCCGATTCCCATTGACTTCAGTTTTACTAGGGTTCCTTGATGCCACACTCGGTCAAATGCTGCCTTGATGTCAAGGGTAGTCACTCTCACCTCACCGCTGGAATTCAGCTCCTATGTCCATGTTTGGACCCAGGCTGTAATGAGGTCGGGAGCCGAGTGGTCTTGGGGGAACCCAAACTGGGCATCAGTGAGCAGGTTATTGGTGAGTAAGTGCCGCTTGATAGCACTGTCGATGACACCTTCCATCACTTTGCTGATGATTGAGAGTAGACTGATGGGGTAGTACTTCGCCGGATTGGATTTGTCCTGCTTTTTGTGGACAGGACGTACCTGGGCAGTTTTCCACATTGTCGGGTAGATGCCAGTGTTGTAGCTGTACTGGAACAGCTTGGCTAGAGGCACGGCTAGTTCTGGAGCACAAGTCTTCAGCACGGTAGCCAGGATGTTGTCGGGGCCCATAGCCTTTGCTGTATCCAGTGCACTCAACCGTTTCTTGATATCACGTGGAGTGAATCGAATTGGCTGAAGACTGGCTTCTGTGATGGTGGGGACCTCAGGAGGAGGCCGATATGGATCATCCACTCGGCACTTCTGGCTGAAGATGGTTGCAAACGCTTCAGCTTTGTCTTTTGCACTCACGTGCTGGGCTCCACCATCATTGAGGATGGGGATATTCATGGAGCCTCCTCCTCCCGTTAGTTGTTTAATGGTCCACCACCATTCACAACTGGATGTGGCAGGACTGCAGAGCTTTGATCTGATCCGTTGATTGTGGGATCGCTTAGCCCTGTCTATAGTATGCTGCTTCCGCTTTTTAGCATGCATGTAGTCCAGTGTTGCAGCTTCCCCAGGTTGGTACCTCATTTTTAGGTACGCCCGGTGCTGCTCCTGGCATGCTCTTCTACACTCCTTATTGAACCAGGGTTGGTCCCCTGGCTTGATGGTAATGGTAGAGTGAGGGATATGCCGGGCCATGAGGTTACAGATTGTGGTGGAATACAATTCTGCTGCTGCTGATGGCCCACAGTGCTTCATGGATGCCCAGTTTTGAGCTGCCAGATCTGTTCTGAATCTATCCCATTTAGCACGGTGGTAGTGCCACACAACACGATGGAGGGTGTCCTCAGTGTGTAGACAGGATTTTGTCTCCACAATGACTGTGCGGTAGTCACTACTACCAATGCTGTCATGGACAGATGCATCTGCGACAGGTAGATTGGTGAGGACGAGGTCAAGTTGGTTTTTCCCTCGTGTTGGTTCTCTCACCACCTGTTGCAGGCCCAGACTGGCAACTATGTCCTTCAGGACTCGGGCAGTCTTTCTTTCTTTCTATTATTAAATCTAAGATAGCCTGTTCTCTTGTTGGTTTAAGAAAATATTGTTCCAGAAAACTGTTCCAAATACACTCAAGAAATTTGTTGCCTTTGAGGCTTGAGCTGTTTTGCTTCTCCCAGTCTATGTGAAAATTAAAATCTCCCATTATAACTACTCAGTTTTTGCAACAAGTTTCTCTGATCTCCGCGTTTATGTGTCACTACTTTACCATTGCTATCTGGAGGTCTATAAGCAATTCCCACCAAGACGGCACCTCCGACAGTGCAGCACTCCCTCAGCACTGCACTGAAGTGTCAGCCTAGATTATGTGCTCAAGTCTCTGGAGTGGGACTTGAACCCACAACCTTCTGACTCAGAGGCAAGTGTGCTATCTCTGAAAATCATGCAATGAGTGACATAGCTGGTCAGATCTCCAGGAGTATTTTTAGATCAAGAAAAAGAAACACATTAAAATAACATATATTGCAGCAGACAAGGTGGAGTTTTCCATACAATTTGCAATAATTAAATCAATTTCAAAACTCCTCACTGAGATGATAACATCCCTTTACAATTAAAATAGTCCAGCTGAAAACTTTTGGCATAGATGTTCAATAGGAATTATCTTTTCTATTGGACTCTATTGAGGGAAGGGCCCTTTAAGCATTTACCTTGATTCTGGAAATCCTCTGAACCAACTTATTAGTCAATTTAAAACTACTACAGCCCACCTACTAACTCCTAACCATGTGTCTTATACAATTATATCATATTCTAATTTATGTAATTAATTTTTATTTCTAAACAAGCCCCATAAATATTCATTCAATCCATGACAGGGTGGAAGGTGTCAATTCGTTGGTACAGTAATTAATACTGGATTGCTATCAGTAATCCTGTATTAATTACTGTACCAACTAATTGATGATGAGCTGCAGGTTAAATTTTGGATTCTTGCAGTGGTTACATCACAAATTCAATCTTGTGGTGAGGACTGAATTCCACGTTAAGTGTCCGGGCCATTGGTAATCATCATGTCGCCCATTGGCAACTAAAACTTGAACAAAACAGACCAAAAGCAAAATAAAATTCTGACACTCTAAAGTATGTAAGTATCCCAAAAATATTATTTTAGTAGATTGTGATTGCCGAAGAATCTTTGTTTCTTTAGGGTTCAGATGACAATAAACTACTTGAGCCTCACTACTGCGGCTTAAGGCATCATCTGCAAATTTCCCTGTACTCACTCACTGTTATGCATCATTCTCTACATAATATGTACTGCTAATACTATTTGTTAGTGATCAAAGTGCATGATAGAATAATCACACAGGAATTCTGGATGGAACAGACTCAGTTCAAACTTTCTTATGTTCTTATGTATTCTTAAATGATCTTGTGATAAACTTGCAGTGATTATAGTACAATAGCTAATACTTCAGTGTGGACATACACATCTGTTAACAGCATGGATTGTCATCTTTATCTGCACCAACATCAGGAGACAAAAAAAACAACCCAAAGCTGAACAAAACCAATCTCATGGAATTCACTATATAATTTTTTTTAAAGTCGTTCCTGGGATGTGGGCGTCACTAGCAAGGCCAGCATTTATTGCCCATTCCTATTTGCCCTTGAGAAGGTGGTGGTGAGTTGCCTTCTTGAACCGCTGCGGTCCGTGTGGTGAAGGTACTCCCACAGTGCTGTTAGGGAGGGAGTTCCAGGATTTTGACCCAGCGACGATGAAGGAACGGTAATGTATTTCCAAGTCAGGATGGTATGTGACTTGGAGGGGAACTTGGAGGTGATGGTGTACATATAAAAAAATAGATACTGTAGAGTGATTTTGAGATTTTTAATCTAATTTGGGGATTCAAATTACAATTATAAACTACTTGAACCTTATTCTTGTGCTTTTTGAAATCAAATGAATGTCTTACTTATTATTGAATAACCATTATTCCATATATGGTATATTAGACACAGGCGTTCTCAATAAACCTTCAATATTGATCATACTAATACTTTCATCACCTCTCTACGTACCATGGTTAATCAGCACCTTAAAAGCTGAAACAACAAAATAAAGCCCAGTTTCTATCAAATTTCATTTTACTCTTGGTGCTGATGAGGAGAAATGTATTTTTATCCACCAATACAAGAACCAAAAGAATACACTAAACAAAATTCACTGAGTGCTTTCAGGAGGCATGTGCAGTGATTTTTTTTGCCTCACAAAATTTCCAGATATATACACCTGAACCTAAATGACAAGATGAACACACATTGGGACACAGTTAGAAAGTTGTCCATGAGTGATACCATGGGAGTCTTGGGGGGCAATTTTGTCAACGGGGGCGTTTGGAGGCAGGACTGCTGCTTGTCAGATTTTAGTCCTGCCTCCATCGACTTGTGGCCAACCCACGCTATTTTCCCTTGATTGACCCTGTTAAGCCTGCCCAGAGGGTTTATCAGGCCAATTAAGGGAAAGCCGGTTACAGAGAACGTCAGCGTATGACGTTTCATCTGTCAAAAACTTTTGACAGATGAATTATCATCATTTGACAGCTCTGTAAAGCTGTCAAACACTGACATTCTCTGTTGTTTGATGAGTTCTTGTATTCAAGACTCATCAAACCTCTTTTGTGAGCAGAAATTAGATGGCTGTTGCATCGGAGAATGCAGCAGCCATCTGTCATCTCTGCCGGTGAGATGCAAGAGTCTCCGCATCCCCAACTGTTGAAGCCTGCAGGAAGAAACAAAGGTAAGTAAACATTTTCTAACACTTTTCACTCACCTCACACACTTACCTCTCCACACTTGCACCCATCACTTACTTCCACAGCGCACTTTTGGACCCCCTCCGACCCCCGCAGACCCACTGCTCGCCTCGGTGACCCTGACGGGGTTTCCCGACGTCGGTAAGCCCGCGCCTCTGCTGGAAAAATGGGGATAATCCTCCTAACTGCTTGTTAACTACCTGTTAACAGGCAGTTAAGTGGCTGTAATCCCCTTCCCGCCTCCAGGAGACGGGACCCGGCGTGGGTCGGCTACACGCCTCCTGGGAAGATGGCACGGAGGCGGGTTGGGGGCAGGATGGGCACCCACCCCCAGATTCTGCCATTTTCCTGGCAGTCCCGCCTCCAAACCCGCCTCCCCAGGGCTGGCAAGATCGCGCCCCATGTGTGGGAGAGAAGTCCATGATATAGTAAGCATACACGAACTCTGGATGTAATCGGTCTGATGGGTTGAATGCCCTTTTCTCACTCTGTATTTTCTCATATTCTTATAACACATGTAGACAAATGAGTGATTTTTGAGGCTGATTGAGTGTGACTCAGAAAGTGGGTACAACTGTTTGAGATTCCTGTTGGTGTCAGTTGAACCCTTTGATTAGGCTACTTTATTGGAGTCAACTCTTGTGATTTATTATTCTACTTCTTGCAACAACAACTTGCATTTATATAGCGCCTTTAATATAGTAAAACATCCCAGGGCGCTTCACATTGAGATAGAGGATCAGCCATGATCATATTGAATGGCGGAGCAGGCTTGAAGGGCTGAATGGCCTACTCCTGCTCCTATTTTTCTATGTTTCTATGTTTCACAGGAGTGTTATCAAACAAAATTTGACACCGAGCCACATGAGTAGATATGAGGACAGATGACCAAAAGCTTGGTCAAAGAGGTAGGTTTTAAGGAGTGTCTTAAAGGAGGAGAGAGAGGTGGAGAGGTTTAGGGAGGGAATTCCAGAGTTTAGGGCCTAGGCAGCTGAAAGTACGGCTGCCAATGGTGGAGTGATTAAAATAGCGGATGCGCAAGAGGCCAGAATTGGAGGAGCGCGGAGATCTCGGAGGGTTGTAAGACTGGAGGAGGTTACAGAGATAGGGAGGGGCGAGGCCATGGAGGTATTTGAAAACAAGGATGAGAATTTTAAAATTGACACGTTGCTGGACCGGGAGCCAAAATAGGTCAGCGAGCACAGGGGTGATGGGTGAACAGTGTGGGTCAGCGAGCACAGGGGTGATGGGTGAACGGGACTTGTTGTGAGTTAGGATACGGACAGCAGAGTTTTGGATGAGCTCATGTTTACGGTGGGTGGAAGATGGAAGGCCGGCCAGGAGAGTGTTGGAATTATTAATATCTTAACAGTTAATATCTTAACCAGTGAAAGCTAACATTTATACAGATATCATCCAAGTACTCTTCAAACTCACACAAGAACTGGTTTAACATATCTTACTCTTGCATGGTGCAGAGGCTGAGGGAAGAAAGAAGGGAAGACATCTCAGTAAGGAAGTCGATGAGCCTTTTACAAGAGAGAAGACAAGAGAGATGCCAAGGTGAAATGGCAATAAGGGTTATGTTGCTGCCATGATAGTTTGAGTACGGCTGGTGGTAAAGCGTATAGCCAGGTGGGAAGGTTTCTGTAAGGGGGCCGTCATCAGTGGCTGACAGCCAAGTTTCTGTCAAAACCAGGATGCCAACAAAATCATTCACAATGAAGTTGTGAATGGCATGGTCATGTTTGTGACTGAGCGAACATTCTGGAGGCCTATATGGGGTAGGATGTGGTGATCCTAGATGCATTGACAGGGTCAGGGTGGTGGCAGTGGAAGATATGAGTGGGATGAGGAGGAGATTAGAGAGGTTAAAATAGTTGGTGAAATATGTTGGTGTAGATATAATAGATTTGGATTTTCAAAAGGTCTTCAATAAGGTACGTATAGTAGACTCATGACTAAGGTTAGAGCATGTGGAGGCAGGAGATAGGTAGCAGAATGGATAACAAGCTGGCTACAAAACAGAAAACAGAGAGTAGGGGTTAAGGGTAGCGACTCAGACTAGCAAAAGGTGGGAAGTGGTGTTCTACAGGTATCGGTGCTTGGTGTTGTTCACAATTTACATTAATAATTTGGACTTGGGAATCGGAAGTACAATTTCAAAATTTGCAGTCGACTCCAAATTGGAGGGTATAGTTAATACAAAGGAAAAATGGACAAAATACAGGAAGATATTAAACTTGCAGAATGGACGTAGAATACAGGTAAGTGTGAGGTGGGGCATTTTGGTAGGAATAATAATAATATACTGCTTGGATAGTAAGAGGCTAAATGGGGTAGAGGAGCAAAAGGATTTGGGGTACAGATATACAAATCACTAAAAGTAGCGACAGAGGTAAATAAGGCCATAAAAAAGCAAACAAAGAACTGAGGTTCATTTCTAGAGGGATGAAATTGAAAAGCAGAGAAGTTATGTTAAATTTGTATAAAACCTTGGTTAGAATATACTTGGAGTACTGTGCAAAGTTCTAGTCTCCATATTATAAAAAGGATATAGAGGCATTGGTGAAAGTTCAAAAGGGATTCACAAGGATGCTACCAGAACTGAGAGGATATACTTAGCAGGAAAGGCTGAACAGGCTGGGGCTCTTTTCTCTAGAAAAGAGAAGGCTGAGGGGTGACCTGAAAGAAGTCTTTAAGATAATGAAAGGGTTTGATAGAGGAGATGTAGAGAAGACGTTTCCACTTGTGGGGGAGTCCAGAATTAGAGGTTATAAATATACGATTGTCACTATTAGTTTAGGGAGCTAGGAGAGAGATTAAAAAGCAGGACCTCAAAGGTAGTAATCTCCGGATTACTCCCGGTGCTACGTGCTAGTGAGTACAGGAATAGGAGGATAGAACAGATGAATGCGTGGCTAGAGAGATGGTGCAGGAGGGAGGGCTTTAGATTCCTGAGGCATTGGGACCGTTTCTGGGGAAGGTGGGACCTGTACAAGCCGGACGGGTAACCCCTCAACAGAGCCGGGACCAATATTCTCACGGGGAGGTTTGCTAGTGCTGTTGGGGAGGGTTTAAGCGAACTTGGCAGGGGGATGGGCACCAGCATATAGGAGTAGAAAAGAGGAATAAGGTGCATAGAGGAGTGAGTGTGTTGAATAGTACTAGAGAAGAAAGTAGTACAAAAGGCAGTAGTAGTACCATATTAGATAGGACCAGACTAAGAAAGACTACGAAAAATTCAAAAATGGGTTTAGAATGCATGTACGTAAATGCACAAAGTGTGGTGAATAAGGTTGGTGAGCTACAAGCACAATTATCCGTGTGGCAATATGATGTTGTGGCAATAACGGAAACGTGGCTTAAAAATGGTGACGACTGGGCACTTAATATTAATGGGCACAAGGTGTTCAGAAAAGATAGGGAAGGAAAAAAGGGAAGTGGGGTGGCAGTGCTGATTAAGGAAGACATTGTAGTGTTGGAAAGGGAGATGTTCTTCAGGGGACAAGGACAGAATCCATTTGGTTAGAGTTGAGGAGCAAAAAGGGTATGATCACGCTATTGGGGGTATTCTATAGGCCTCCAAATAGTGAGATGGAGGTAGAGGAGCAAATCTGCAGGGAAATCGCTGAAATATGCAAGAGCTATAGAGTGGTAATATTGGGGGACTTTAATTACCCAAATATCGATTGGGATAATGCTAGGGTAAAGGGAAAGGAGAGGGAGGAACTTCTGAAATGTGTTCAGGAGAATTTCCTTGACCAATATGTTCTTGACCCAACTAGGAAGGAGGCATTGCTAGATCTGGTGCTGGGGAATGAGATGGGCAAGGTCGACCAAGTGTCTGTGGGAGAACACTTGGGTACGAGTGATTATCGTATCATATGATTTAGATTAGGAATGGAGAGGAGCAAGGAACAATCTAGAGTGGAACTTCTAAACTGGAATAGGGCTAACTTCAATGGGATGTGAAAGGATCTAGCCAGGGTAAAATGGAACCAAAGACTGACAGGAAAAACTATAACGGAACAATGGGTGATCGTTAAGGAGGAGATGTTCCAAGTACAAGCTAGGTACATTCCAACAAGTGGGAAGGGTAAGGGAACCAAAGCAAGGGCTCCTTGGATGACTAGGGAGATAGAGAAGATGATGAAACAAAAAAAGAGGGTGCATGATGCATGTCAGGTGAATTCTTCAAGGGAGAACCAGACCAAATACAATAAGTTGAGAGGGGAAGTGAAGATGAAAATAAGATTGGCAAAGAGAGAATATGAGATAGAATGGCGGTTAACATAAAAGGGAACCCAAAAATCTTCTACCGGCATGTAAACAGTAAGCGGGTAGTAACAGGCGGGGTGGGGCCTATTAGAGGCAAAGAAGGTGATATATGCTTAGAGGCGCAGGGCAAGGCTAGAGTACTCAATGAGTACTTTGTATCGGTGTTTACTAAGGAGGTGGATGGTGACAAAATATTGGTAGAAGTGAAAAAGGTAGAAGCAATGGAAGGGGTGAAAATTAATAGAGAGGATGTGCTAGAAAGACTGGGTATGCTTAGAGTAGACAAGTCGCCTGGTCCAGATGGCTTGCATCCCAGGTTGCTAAGGGAATTGGGGGAGGAGGTAGTGGAAGGGCTTGCCATAATTTTCCAATTTTCCTCAGATGTGGGGGAGGTGCCTGAGGATTGGAAAGTGGCAAATGTGACACAATTGTTGAAGAAAGGGTGCAAGGACAATCCTAGTAACTACAGGCCGGTCAGTTTAACATCAGTGGTGGGTAAAATTTTAGAAAAAATTTACAAGTAAAAAATTAACGGGCACTTGGAGAGGTTTAGCTAATTAAGGAGAGCCAACAGGGATTTGTAAAAGGCAGATCGTGTTTGACTAATCTAATTGAATTTTTTGATGAAGTAGCAGAGAGGGTTGATGAAGGGAATGCAATGGATGTTTTCTGGATGGATTTTCGGAAGGCGTTTGACAAAGTACCACATAGAAGGCTGGTTAACAAAATTGAGGCTCTTGGAATAGGTGGGTCAGTGGCAGCTTGGATAAGGAATTGGCTTAAGGACAGAAAACAGCAAGTTGTGGTGAATGCCTGTTTTTCGGGCTGGAGGATGATAGACAGTGGTGTTCCCCAAGGGTCAGTGCTGGGGCCACTGCTTTTTTTGATATATATAAATGACCTGGATATTGGAATATAGAGTAGAATTTCTAAATTTGCCGATGACACCAAACTTGGGGGTGTGGCAAACAGTGATGATGATATCAATCGACTGCAACAGGACATAGAAAGGCTAGCAGAATGGGCAGACAAGTGGCAGATGGAATTTAATACAGAGAAGTGTGAGGTGATGCATTTTGGCAGAAGGAACAGGGAGAGGCAATATACACTTAATGGCACAGTTTTAAAGAGTATGCAGAGACAGAGGGACCTGGGAGTTAATGTGCATAGGTCCCTGAAGGTGGCGGGACATATTGAGAGAATGGTTAGAAAAGCATATGGGATCTTGGGCTTCATAAATAGAGGTATTGAGTACAAAAGTAGAGAAGTTATGCTGAACCTTTATAAAGCGCTGGTTAGGCCACAACTGGAGTATTGCGTCCAGTTCTGGTCACCACACTTTAGGAAGGATGTGAAGGCCCTTGAGAGGGTGCAGAGCAGATTTACCAGAATGGTTCCGGGGATGAGGGGTCTTAGCTACAAGGACAGGTTGGAGAAGCTGGATTTGTTTTCATTAGAGCAAAGGAGGTTGAGGGGTGATTTGATAGAGATGTACAAGATTATGACAGGTTTGGATCGGCTAGACGGGGAAAGGCTGTTCCCACTAGTTGATGGTACAAGGACTAGGGGACACAGATTTAAGGTTTTCCGCAAGAGATACAAGGGGGATGTGAGGAAAAACTTTTTTACGCAGCGAGTGGTGAGGACCTGGAATTCACTGCAGACGGAAGTGCTGGAAGCGGAGACACTCAATATTTTCAAGGGGAGACTGGATAGGCACTTGAGGGAAATAAACTTGCAGGGCTACGGGGATAGAGCGGGGGAATGGGACTGACTGCATTGCTCTACAGAGAGCTGGCATGGACTCGATGGGCTGAATGGCCTCTTTCTGTGCCGTATGACTCTGTGACTCTATGGGCTGGATTTTCATAGACCCGTGGAGGCGGGTTTGAAGGCGTGTGGGGGGTTAAAATTGCGAAAAGTGGCGGGCGGACCCGATCCCGCCTCCATTCCGCCTCCATGCAATTTTGATGAAATCGTGTGCGGTGGTCCCGTCTCCGTCCCGCCTCCAAGAGGCGGGAGAGGCAATTAACAAGCCCTAAATTGGCTCTGTAATGCCATTTTGAAACTTTTTAGCTAGTTTAACCCTTTTCCCACGTGAAGCACGCCTGATCTGAAACACGCCAGTGAAACCTGGCGGGAGCACAAGTGGATAGCTGACTATCAGCTGCAGGTCCACTATTAGAACGGAGATGTGATGAAGGTAGTAATAGTATTAGGTCTGAAAGTCGCCTCTGATGCTGCTGCATTGAATGTCTTCAGAGACTGCCTGGCCTTTGCTGTGAGAAGACCTGGATGCAAAAAAAATTCTCTCTCTCTCTCTCTCTCTCTCTCTCTCTCCTCTCTCCTCTCTCCTCTCTCTCTCCTCTCTCTCTGAGATGCTGCTCATTTTGCATCCAGGTCCTCTCACAGCAAAGGCCAGGCAGTCTCTGACCTGCAAAGCAGCAACAATGATTACATCATCAGAGGCGACTTTCAGACTGAAACCATTAATTGGTTCATGGGTTCCCACATGCTGGAACTCAATTGCCCAATTAAGTGAAAATTGCATCAATCTCCCACATCCAATTGCAGTCGGGTGGATAACACGACCCCAACCCGCCCCAGTATCAAAATCCAGCCCATATGACTAATAAATCCAATAGTGAATTCAGGAGAAACCATTTTACCCAAAGAACTTTAAGAATGCAGGACTCGCTGCGACAAGGAGTAGTTGAGGCGACCAGCATAGATGCATTTAAGGGGAAGCTAGATAAGCACATGAGGGAGAAAAGAATAGAAGGATATGCTCATAGGGTGGAGCATAAACACCGGTATAGACCAGTTGGGCTGAATGGCCTGTTTCTCTGCTGTAGACTCTATGGGCTGGATTTTCATTGACCCGTGGAGGCGGGTTTGGAGGCGTGTGGGGGGTTAAAATTGCGAAAACTGGCGGGCGGGCACAAGTCCGCCTCCATCCCGCCTCCACGCAATTTTCATGAAATCGTGTCTGCTGGTCCCGACTGCGTCCTGCCTTTAAGAGACGGGATAGGCTGTTAAGGCCTTTAACAAGAACTAAATTGGCTCTATAATGCCATTTTGAAAGGTCTTTGTGATTTTAACCCTTGTTCTACGTGAAGCACGCCTGTTCTGAACCACGATTGTGAAAGCTGGCCGGAGCACATTTGGCTGGCTGGATCTCTCTCTCTCTCTCTCTCTGTAAAAATATGTGGGAGCAGACTTAGGGCTGCTGCTGCTCATTTTGCATCCAAGTCCTCTCACAGCAAAGGCCAGGCAGTCTCTGAAGACCTTCAATGCAGCAGCAATGATGACATCATCAGAGGCGACTTTCAGACTGAAAACACTAATTGGTTCATGGGTTCCCACATGCTGGAACTCAATTGCCCAATTAGGTGAAAATTGCATCAATCTCCCACATCCAATTGCAGTTGGGTGGATAACACGAAAAGTGGATGACACGACCCCAACCCGCCCCAGTATCAAAATCCAGCCCTATGTAGTTGCTGGGAGTAGAGGATGGGCAGTTTGGATTGTTGCTCTGGGAGACCCAGCAATGGGTTCCATGGTGGGTCCAGTAAAGAATGAGGCGGGTGGTGCAGAAGGAACCCAGGGGTTTCGAAAAGGATTTGATCCTGGGACGATGGCAAGACAGAAGGCTGCAGAGTAGTGATGGGTCTGAGGAATAGTTGTGGAGGAGGGGGAGGTGAAAGGTGGCATGGCCTGTTGAGAGGAAGAGGAGAAGGGATGAGAGTGAGCTTAGAGAAAAAATAAGAGTGGTCAGCTTGGGTCTATAGCAGCAGCCAAGATGTGCATACAATGGACATCCAGCCCCATTCTATGCATTCCAGAAGCTATAACCATTTCTGCGGGCAGTAATGGGGTAGCAGGGGCCTAAGGAATCCACCAGTGAGAAGTCTATAGCTATTGGACAGTATTTATCCAAAGAGATGATCCACGTTAACTGTCAAGTTACAGGAAGAGTTGTCACCATCACAGGTTCTATCCAGCAGTACCTCAAGCTTTAAGGAGATTCCTCATTGACAGACAAGAGGAGATGTCAGCCACAAGATGTAGATGGCAGCCTTTGAGACCTCTTCTAACATCACCAGGCTTTACAGAGAGAGAGATGTACTTGCTGAAGTAGATCATGTGCAATATCCAAGCCACAGTGCAACTTGGCAACACCTGGATGCACAATGACAATGTCTGAGTAGATGACATTATTCACTTGGGCTGAGCATAGTTGGCAGAGTAGATGGGGTCTCTAGCCAATCTGCTCACACAATAATGAAAGCCAGTCAACCTTTCTGCACATTTGTTAGATTTTATATTTAATCGGGGCTAGTGCTCTAGCTCCTCCTGCTCCTTATGCTTAGGTAAGTAACAGATTTGAGGAGCCATGAGAGTGATATATCTGACAGACGTTTATTAGTCAAAGACAGCATGCTGAGTCTACTAGTAAGCAATACATCTATATATTCACAAGTAGGATACCCATCGGGATCTGCAAGCTTACACCTCACCAGGCAGCACACAGTCTTGAGTACCACTTGCTTTAAAGCTCACCCCTATTGATACATCTGTATGGACAATTCCTAAGCCATGTCAGGTGACTTTCTTTCTTTCTGAGACTACTGTCATCTGGTCCTTGTGTGTCATATGCTACTGCGCCAGTAGCTGGCAATGTTGCACCATATATACTTTAACCTCACTGGAATGTCAGTGGCCCTATCTCTTATCAGCAGAAGGTAAGATAACTATGCATAGCCGTTCACCTAACACCTTTCTCAGGATATTGGTAAACCAGTTCAGGCATGCCGCCTCCAAACTAAGTCATAATTCTTTACACAGATCCTTTGATGGAACCTATTTTCTTCTTAAATTACTCTAAACTTTACAACACACCCTGTCTTGTTTTGGGTTACAGAATTCTAATGTGCTAGCCTGTATCACAAAATAAATTTATAATAGAGATATTAATACTGACTTCTGTATTGTTAAGCTATTTTACTTATTTCCTACCAGATGTTGTAAGCCTTCTACCAAATCACACCTAATGGCCCAAAAATTAGTGCCGCTAGGCGAGAGTACGCACTGCGTACTCTCGCGTATTCTGTCTCCAATTGCCGGTTTTCTGCATGCACTGCGCATGTGCTGAAAACCGGCACTTGGTGAATGGAAAAGGGGGTGGGTCCTAGGTGAACCGCGTGCGCGCTACAGGCTGCGCGCATGCAGTGCACTTAGTGGTTTCAACGCGCAGGTAAGTACGGAAGATTCTACACATAAAAAAAGGAGGAGTAAGACCCACTTTTAACAAGGTAAGTAGTGAATTAAGTATTATTTTGAATTTTTTTTAACAGGTATATCTTTTTTAGAGACTTTAAAGACAGGTAAGTTTATTTTTATAACTTTTTAAAAGATTTTAAATTTTTTCAAAAATTTAATTTTTTATTTAAAATGGTTAATTTATTTAACTATACTTATTTTATTAATGTGATGGTTTTTTTTAAAAATTTAATTGAGGTTTAGCGGTTCTTTTGGGGGGCTATAGTATTCATAGCTTTCACAGCACTTATGTGAAAGTTATGAATGGAAGATGGTGTGCTGCCATTGGCTCTAACTGAGTCACGTGATCCCACAGCTCGCACGAATTAACTACGCCGGTGGGATACGCAAGTCCAGCACAGCAGCTGTCCAGAACATCAAGTTCGTGCGAGCTGGAACTGAAAAAGCCAACGCACAGTGAGAGATCGCGGGGAGGCCTTACCCTCGCACGAACGCTTCCTCACGAATTTTTGGGCCATTGTACACCTGCGCTTTCTACACTTCCACCTTTACTGTAGCCCTCTATCCCAACCATCCCATGTTGCTCTTCACCTATGCCAACCAAGCTGTTAACCTATTATATTATCCACTTTCTTACAACATGGCTCTGGGATGTAGCTGCCCGGAGCTCTGCAATGGCATTAAAAGGTCCCTTTGCAGGTTTTTTTTACATAGGATTACATAGGATACATGGCACAGAAACAGGCCATTCGGCCCAACCAGTCCATGCCGGCGTTTATGCTCCACTCGAGCCTCCTCCCGTCTTTCCTCATCTAAATCTATCAGCAGAACCCTCTATTCCCTTCTCCTTCATATGCTTGTCTATCCTCCTGGGTGTGGAGCCAATATTTAGCCTGTGGTTAAGGTGAGGCTCCCCATGCTTTCCTGGTTTCTACCATGTGGTAATTACTTAGATGGATGGATCCTTCCAAAGTCTGACAATCAGTTTTCTATAAATCCAAAACAAACAAATAGAAACCATGCTTTATTTTTTTTTGTCAATTATATATATCCTAAACAGTGATGTGGGGATAATATTGGTTAATTAGCACCATCTGTCTTTTTTAGCACAGAAATGTGGTTATGACAGGCATAAGAACATAAGAACATAAGAAATAGGAGCAGGAGTAGGCCAATCGGCCCCTCGAGCCTGCTCCGCCATTCAATAAGATCATGGCTGATCTGATCCTAACCTCAAATCTAAAGAACACAAGAAGTAGGAGCAGGACCCGGCCACTCCGCCCCTGGGCCCGCTCCGCCACCCACAGGGCCTTGACCGATCCGAACTCAGCCTCATGTCCAATTTCCTGCCCGCTCCCCGTAACCCCTAATTCCCTTTACTTCTAGGAAACTGTCTATTTCTGTTTTAAATTTATTTAATGATGTAGCTTCCACAGCTTCCTGGGGCAGCAAATTCCACAGACCTACTACCCTCTGAGTGAAGAAGTTTCTCCTCATCTCAGTTTTGAAAGAGCAGCCCCTTATTCTAAGATTATGCCCCCTAATTCTAGTTTCACCCATCCTTGGGAACATCCTTACCGCATCCACCCGATCAAGCCCCTTCACAATCTTATATGTTTCAATAAGATCGCCTCTCATTCTTCTGAACTCCAATGAGTAGAGTCCCAATCTACTCAACCTCTCCTCATATGTCCACCCCCTCATCCCCAGGATTAACCGAGTGAACCTTCTTTGTACTGCCTCGAGAGCAAGTATGTCTTTTCTTAAGTATGGACACCAAAACTGTATGCAGTATTCCAGGTGTGGTCTCACCAATACCTTATATAACTGCAGCAATACCTCCCTGTTTTTATAATCTATCCCCCTAGCAATAAAAGCCAACATTCCATTGGCCTTCTTGATCACCTGCTGCACCTGCATACTAACTTTTTGATTTTCTTGCACTAAGACCCCCAGATCCCTTTGTACTGCAGTACTTTCCAGTTTCTCGCCATTAAGATAATAACTTGCTCTCTGATTTTTCCTGCCAAAGTGCATAACCTCACATTTTCCAATATTGTATTGCATCTGCCAAATCTCCGCCCACTCACCCGGCCTGTCTATATCCCCTTGTAGGTTTTTTATGTCCTCCTCACTTTCTACTTTCCCTCCCATCTTTGTATCTTATATATATATTTAACTGTTTAATATAGATTGTCTTATTTCAATAAGTTATCTCTGATTTAGTTAACCACAATTAAGCATTTATTACATTTCAGATAAATAACAATATTTTATTTTTCTGCAATGTTTTTCCAGTTTCTGACATAAAAGATGTCCCTTCATTTCTCTTATATCTCCAGATTCATTGTTTTGTTCCAGACTTTCAAACTCAGTTCATACATGGAGTGGAGTCTTCAGTCTGGTGGCTGTTCACCTTCCAGGTGGAAATGTAACTATTTCTGGAATTCCAGTGTTCATGTGGAGGAACGTGTCCTGTCTAGTGGTGGGTGCAATATGTTCTCTATGTACATTATGCACGTGCAGCCATTCAGTGAGCGCGCGTTCAGAAGGATGCACTGCTGGAATGTGATGGAAAGTCAATCAGAACAGTGACTGCACTTCAAAAAAACTTCATTGGCTGTGAAGCGCTTAGGGATGTCCTGTGGTTGTGAAAGATGCTACATAAATGCAAGCCTGTCTTTCTTGTCAGAACACGCAGAGCAATGTTCAAATAAGGCCCCGAGTTTCCTTGGGGACTGGGGTGCAATGCGGGGGTTAAGGGAGAAGAAGAGGCCCAGCAGGGGTGAAAAATCAGGTGGTACATTAGAAATGCTGAGCCTTCTTTTCAAAGACACATGGAGGAATTCCTGCTAGGGCCTGGGGTTGCGGAAGTTCCATCCGCCTCATAGAAGGTGCATGATGCTAAAAGGAGGCGGGGCCGGTGGGAAGGTTTTCCCCACTCGAATTCTCACAGCTTCCTCCTCCTGAGCTCCCAGCAATCTGGATGCGGATCAGATGCCAGTGAGGAGCGCAACTGGGTCTTGGTCTGGACATCCCTAAAGACTGCTGGTAGCAACAGTCTTCTGCAGGCCTTGGCACACCTATCTGGCAGTGATTATGGCGACTGTCTTCTCAGGGTCTGGGTTATCAGAGAGCTAGATGCAGAGCTGTGCCATGTGCTGCAAGGACACCTGGAGCAGGATAGAGCTGGCATGTGCAGGGACAGTAACAGTCTGTGGCCTGCAACTTGGCTACACCTCCTTAAAGGCATGCTGCAATGCTGACCTATGGAGATGGTACCCTTGTGACAAGCACCTCATGCACCACCACCTTGTCTTTAGAAGTCAGAAACAGGAGCTCAGATGCTGGGCAGCTCTGTCTGTAGACACCTTCCGGCACCTAGGGCTCCCTTTCCCTTCATCTTGGCCTACCATTCGTCAAGCTTCTGCCCCTTCAGCCTTGGCAAAGGATGCTGATGGGTTGAGATGCATTTTAAGGTTCCCCAAATGTTTTTTGAAGTTTTCTCCCTCTATTGTGACATCATTAATTGTTCCCACCCTTTTAAATTTGACTTACATGATTTTTTCTGTCCCACCACTAGTGTACTCCCTGGACCCATTTGTGTTTGCACCTGGTGTTGTGAATAACCATGTAAATGAGCTTACACTGAGCGCTATTTTCACTGGACCTTTCAGAGTTGCACCAACACATAACCATTGAGAACAGATTTAAACCTGTGGATGACATTTGGCCCCATGATGTTTTATCTTTTGTGCTGAATAGATGAAGTCTGCCTCACTCTAAGTGTGTCAAGTAAGGTTGACTCTGATTTATCCACTCCAAGTAGTGATTCCAGGAACAGGAGTGGGGAGTAGAGGGGAGCATAGTTCATACCAAAATACATTCTACTCAGCCTCCTCCCGAGTGCTTGCAACCATGAGCCCACATACCTCTACACAACAATGGTTGAAAAGTCTTCATTTACAAATGTTCAGCTCTTTGCAATTTGGACGGTGTTCAATTTCATCAGATCTCCATTCAACACCAACAACAACTTGCATTTATATAGCGCCTTTAATGTAGTAAAACCCCAAGGTGCTTCACAGGAGTGATTATCAAACAAAATTTGACACTGAGACACATAAGGAGATATTAGGGCAGGTGACCAAAAGCTTGGTCAAAGAGGTAAGTTTTAAGGAGTGTCTTAATGGAGGAAAGAGAGGTAGAGAGGCGGAGAGGTTTAGGGGGGGAATTCCAGAGCTTAGGGCTTTGGCAGCTGAAAGCACGGCCACCAATGGTGGAGTGATTAAAATCAGGGATGTTCAAGAAGCCAAAATTAGAAGAGCGCAGACATCTCAGAGGGTTGTGGGGCTGGAGGAAATTACAGAGATAGGGAGGGGCGAGGACATGGAGGGATTTGAAAACAAGGATGAGAATTTGAAAATTGAGGCATTGCTTAACCGGGAGCCAATGTAGGTCAGCGAGCACAGGGGTGATGGGTGAACGGGACTTGTTGCAAGTTAGGATACAGGCAGCAGAGCTTTGGTTGACCTCAAGTTTATGGAGGGTAGAACGTGGGAGGCCAGCCAGGAGTGCGTTGGAATAGTCAAGTCTAGAGGTAACAAAGGCATGGATGAGGGTTTCAGCAGCAGATGAGCTGAGGCAGGAGCAGAGTCAGGCGATGTTACGGAGGTGGAAATAGGCAGGTCTTAGTGATGGCGCCGATATGTGGGCGGAAGCTCATCTCTGGGTCAAATATGACGCAAGGTTGCGAACAGTGTGCTTCAGCCTCGGATAGTTGCCAGGGAAAGGAATGGAGTCAGTGGCTAAGGAACAGAGTTTGTGGCAGGGACCGAAGACAATGGCTTCAGTCTTCCCAATATTTAGTTAGAGGAAAATTCTGTTCATCCAGTACTGGATGTCAGACAAGCAGTGTGACAATTTAGAGACAGTGGAGGGGTCGAGAGCAGTGGTGGTGAGGTAGAGTTGTGTGTCGTCAGCGTACATATTGAAACTGACGCTGTTTTTTCAGATTACTCCGTGTATTAAATGGCAAATGAAATGTTCACGAGACTTTGTGGGCTTTCCTGGTCTTGTAGCTGGGAATATACTGTGTTCTCAACTCTTTCATATAAAATGAGCAATAAAGGCCAGTGCTGTTCTTGGCCAAGAAATTTGCCTCAACCATGTCCACCTTAGCCATGCCTCTGCTGGGTACTCCCTCATCATAGGCAGTGATCTGCAGGGGAGAAGATCTCTGGGCAACAATGAGGTTTGTCAAACCTTGTCTAATAGCTCTCTCAATCTGACCTTCCCTCCCCAGCTGGATAAGAGAGCCTGCAGATCATTACAGATTCAACAGCAGTAGCGTAAGCATTCATGAGAGATACTTCACTGTATGCAGAACCTCTATCAGTGGGGACTCCACTGCAGATGCCCCTGGAGTTACCATTTGCTGCATGCTGGACTGCAGTCGCAATAAATATGCATAACTACAGCGACGTTGGCAGCGAGCACCTCCATAATCATCACCAGACCTTATAGGCTGTTTTGCACACTCTGAAATTACTTCATAAAATGTGCTCAGATAGCAACCTTCTTTTAAAGATCCCCTGAGGTCCGGATCCTTGGGCTCTGCAGCTGATGAAGGACGTGAGCTGGTCCACTAGTCAATGGGTTCATATTCCTCCATTGCCAACACCACATGCTCCTGTTCACTTGTGCTCTGTGATTCACCCAGTGCTCTGTCCTGAGATTGATTACCTAAGTCCCCAGGGTGCTTGAGATAGCTGGAATGAATGGCACAGGGTGTTATGAGGTTCTTTCCTTTCAGTGGCAGCTCAGACGGACTCTTGGCTGCATGAGAGTGGGTGAGTGAGTAGGGGAGAAGAATGACATTAGAATGATGGCACTAGCTCTGAGTTTGGGAGAGGGCATAGGCTCCACCTTCCCCTACTTTCACTCTACTCTCTATCCTTATGATTTTGAGAGTGGCCTCTGCAAAAGGAACGCAAGGGTCTGAAATTGCTGCACCCCTCCCGTGTGCATATGCTTCTTCATGATATGTAACACCTTCTCCTGAAAGCAGAGCTATTTGGAGTTTGAAGAGTGTAACAATGCCACCCAAGTGTCCATCCAATATCCCAGCAGGTGTGCGAGTAAATGAACATGCATTTAGGTTTTAGTTGAATGATTGCTTTCTGGGAACATCAGTACATATTTATGTGTGAGAATAGTTCCACTTTTAAGTTGCAACTAGACAGTGTGCCCTGCTGCAGTATGGGCATGGATGTGAAGTTACCAAAGAGATGTAAGGTTGTCTGAGTGCTTTGCATGTCACAGTCAAGCTATAATAATAGGTTAAAAGGAATTACTTTAGGACACAAATACTTTGCCCATTTACTTGGTCTAGAGAAATGTTGGCTACATAGAATGTCGTAGAGCCATAACGGCACAGAAGGAGGCCATTCCGCCCATCGAGTCCATGCCGGCTCGCTGTAGAGCAATCTAGTCAGTCCCATTCCCCCGCTCTATCCCCATAGCCCTGCAAGTTTATTTCCCTCAAGTGCCTATCCAGTCTCCCCTTGGAAACACTGAGTGTGTCGCTTCCACCACTTCCGTCGGCAGTGAATTCCAAGTCATCACCACTCGCTGTGTAAAAAAGTTTTTCCGCACATCCCCCCTGTATCCCTTGCCCAGAACCTTAAATCTGTGTCCCCTAGTCCTTGTACCATCAACTAGTGGGAACAGCCTTTCCCCGGCTAGCCTATACAAACCTGTCATAATCTTGTATACTTTTATCAAATCACCCCTCAACCACCTTTGCTCTAATGAAAAAAATTCCAGCTTCTCCAAACTGTCCTTGTAGCTAAGATCCCCCATCCCTGGAACCATTCTGGTAAATCTCCTCTGCACCCTCTCAAGGGCCTTCACATCCTTCCTAAAGTGTGGTGACCAGAACTGGACGCAATACTCCAGTTGTGGCCTAACCAACGCTTTATAAAGGTTCAGCATAACTTCTCTACTTTTGTACTCAATAGCTCTATTTATGAAGCCCAAGATCCCATATGCTTTGCTAACCACTCCATCAATATGTCCTGCCACCTTCAGGGACTTATGCACATTAACTCCGAGGTCCCTCTGTCCCTGCACACTCTTTAAAACTGTGCCATTAAGTGTATATTGCCTCTCCCTGTTCCTTCTGCCAAAATGCATCACCTCACACTTCTCTTCTCTGTATTAAATTCCATCTGCCACTTGTCTGCCCATTCTGCTAGCCTTTCTATGTCCTGTTACAGTCAGTTGATATCATCATCACTGTTTGCCACACCCCCCAAGTTTGGTGTCATCGGCAAATGTACAGCACAAAAACAGGCCATTCAGCCCAACAGGTCTATGCCGGTGTTTTTGTTCCACCTGAGCCTCCTCCCACCCCTCTTCATCTAATCTTACCCGTACCTTGGTAGATTTCCTCAGCCTGACAAGCTTCTTCCTCATTTGCACCCAGGTTGTGTTGGACACAGCATTTACCACTTGCACCACCTCTTCCCATATAGTCTGCCCCATTCTGTGGGTCGGCAACCTGGAGTGTTCAAAAAGGGCAACTCTCCTTTTGCCCACTTCCTGAAGCTGCAGCTCCACAGCTGAAAGTATAGGGTTCCTGGCTGCTGCTGCTCCATTAAAGCTGCTTCCAGGGTCAGGTGAATTTACGGCTGGCAAAAATAAGCCTCCCTTTTAAATGGTCGCTGAAGCCTCTTTAATAGCTGGAGCAGTGCTGGAATATTCACCCCTAATTGAGAGAGCCTCCAGAGGTAGGCCCAGTCCAGGCCGGGAGCCTGCCAAGAATACGTAATTAGGACTGACCTTGGAAGATACAATGGGTTGGCCGTGCGCGGTTCATAGAAGGCAAAGCCTGCTGGAAACCTTTCCCACTCAAACACTGCAGGAACTAGAAATCCTATCCTCTGATCTACGCTGAAAAAAACAAGTAGTTAAGATGACTGTCAAATCTAGCAATTAAAAATAGGAACACTCAAAAAAATTACAGCAAAAAAATATCAGCAATTCCTACAAATTCTATATTCCTCTTACAATGTTGTAGTCCTGTGTGGTAAACGGCAGAGAACCCTATACTTGCTTCTGAATTCAGTGCAGTCTAAAATTATGCAGGTCAGCAAATTTGCTGAAGATAGTCAACTATATGCCAGAATCTGAAATAACAACAGAAAATGCTGGAAATACTCAGCAGGTCAGGGAGCATCTGTGGAGAGAGAAATAGAGTTAACCTTTCAGGTCGATGACCTTTCGTCAGAACTACTTTCTACAATATTGGAGTGATAGGGCTAGGCTCGCAATCTTCCAAAACATTATGACTGAAGCAGCACTATTGCCTAGATATTACTGCTGGCGTGCTATTCAGACGTTGTTAGCCTCTGGGTTGCTAAAAGTTTCTGGGAGAATTAGTACATGCTTGTTAACCTCTCATATTGCTGGTTTCAATATCACAATTAAATCATGTGCTACAACACCTGTACATCAGATTGACCAATAGAGTGGCAGAAATAATAACGAGGGTAAGGAGGCATTTGAACCTCTGCATCTATTTAGGGGAAAGCAGATCAGGGGAATCACTTAGCGATATTGCTGTTAAATGTAGGTAGCTACGGCTCATTTTGCAAACCAGGCACAGGAAGAGCTAATACAGGAAATAAGGGACATGAGGGTAGTACTGTATGGAACTGAAAGGTGACCTCCCCAGTATAGCTAGCTTGGGAACAAACAGCAGGCATGGTCAATGCAGTCTGCAGAACTCAAAGGACCTGGAGAGCTGTTAGGAAGAATATGGCTGAGGTAAAGCTGAAATACAATTCGGAATGCTAAATATCTACCCTAAGTAGACACGCCATGAAGTGTAAAAAGAAAGACTTGCATTTATACAGCGCCTTCCACGACCTCAGGACGTCCCAAAGTCCTTTACAGCCAATTAAGTACTTTTTGAAGTGCAGTCAGTTGTAATGTAGGAAATGCGGCAGCCAATTTTATGCACAGCAAGCTCCCATAAACAGAAATGTGATAATGACCAGATAATCTGTTTTAGGGTGTTGGTTGAGGGATTATTGTTGGCCAGGAGACTGGTGATACTCCCCTGCTGTATCCTCATGACATGCAAATGATTCGGTGTTGAACCGTTACTAGGTCCTCAACCAGCTAATCTTGACTGAGACCACTTTTATTGCAATGAAATTGACTAATACCTAGTCTAATATCTTTATCTTGGACATGTCTCTTCTTTGCTTATTTTCAATGTGAATCTGAATATGGTCATTTTTTTACCCCCCAAAATTCTGAGAATGAGTAAAAACTGACTTTAATGATCCCTATCAATAATGTGCTTCCAGAATTGGAACAGTTCCATTAATTTACTTATCTAGATGCTGTTATATTTCTCATTCTGGATAGAAGCACAGGGCCTATAAAGTGGAACAATCTGTGCACAAGTTGGACCTTGTGTTGGAGGTAGCTATAGTAAATCCTACTAGAGTCCTTCCAATTTCAAGTGCTGCTAGAGTCAATAAGACTCTTGGGAAGGCATGTCACATAATGTTATGAGATGTATTGAAGTGTTCACCATGATGAATGATTCTCTGCTCAGCTGATGTATAGCTCTGCACAGGATTCTTACAAAATAATTGAGTGTTATGTGCAAATGGCAAATGCTGATTAAAATTGTGATATTAACAGAGAGTTAACATTCATGTTTCAAAAGTAAAGTATAAAATATTGGTTATACACTGGCTGCGGGTATACTGCATCAACACGAAGCTGAAGTGGTGTGAAACTACCTTTTTGTTCAATCAGATTAGGCAGATACTTTTGTAGTTAGACTGCAAATTTAACGTTGATTAATTGGGCCAAAATTTACTGTAAAAATAATGGTGAGTCTAAGGGTGCTCACCGTTATGTACTTGCAAATCAGACAGCAACTTCAGGCAAGCGCAGATGCGCAGTTAAATGCAAACTTCTGGAAGTTGCTGTGCGAGATGCGCCGCTCCTCCGTAAGCTGTGCAAAAGTGGCATCTCGTCGTCTGGCTCTCCATTCAAAATGTATTGATTGGCGTGAAGTTCCTGTAGTTGCGTGGTAGATACGGACTTGTCCATTTCAGTCTAAGTACCCTTTTTAACGGCACGATAAATCTTAATTACTGCCAATCAACCTCTCTGGCACTGCAAATTAACTTTACGAGTGTGCAGTCTTATTCCTTCAGATTTTAATTATTGTTGGAGATTTTAAATTAATTTTTCTTTCTGTCTCATTTTTCTCTCTCTCTTACTCCAATCTTCTTTCCCTCGTTTCCTACATTACAACAGTGACTACACTTCAAAAAGTACTTCATTGGCTGTAAAGCACTTTGAGACATCCGGTGGTCATGAAAGGTGCTATATAAATGCAAGTCTTTCTTTCTTTTCTTTCTCTCTTTTTATTTTGCTTTCTGTACCTGATTTGACATTGAATTCACTATTCTAACTTACACTTCCTGGTTGAGACTGCGCTGTTCATTAATGATTCTTCAATCGGATTGATTAAGGAGACACACAGTTGCTTGCCCTGTTCACACAGGTCCCAGATGCCCTTCAGAGATCCCATTTGGATCTCTAACTTACAGCAACTTACAGTGCAAAAGATCATCGAAATAAAATGGGCAAGGGCAAGGCTAATGAACGGTGGGTGCCAGCTACAGTCATTTCTGGCCCAATGTATTTTTCATGTGTAGCTGGATCATTTCAGATGAGAATATCAGAAGCAGAGGGGTGAGATCATTATTAAACCACATATTCATTAAACTTCTATTGCAAATGGATGAGCTGAGACTGTTGGGGTGAAAGTATTTTCCTTGTTCGCTGAAAGAATCCTATTTGAATTGAATTTTGACAATCTCAACTGACTTCCAGGTGGGAATGGATCTGCAGGATATATTGGGCTCAAGGATAACTGGCAAAGCCATAGAGACAATTGATGTGGGAACTAGAAACAGTCACACGAATGCAGTAGAGGATAGTCTTCTGAGGTTGGGGTTGAGGTACATTGTTCTAAATCTAGCCAGCTGGCCAGCTAAGTGTCTGACATGAGTGGAAACCTATGTTTAAGAGTCTCCAAGCCACGCTGCTCTGAGAAATCCACACAGGTAGAGTTTCTGTTTGCCTGAAATGGAGTGCAAACTCTCTCTCCATAGAGACGCACCTTACCTACCCAAGACCTGAGATCTTACACACAAGGTTGGCAGAACCCAGGGTTAGGAACTCCCAACTGTCCACAGAAATACTGCTGGAATTTAACCAGCTAAAACCATTCAGCTTACCACTATACAACACTGCTAGGCTTCCCAGTGCTTATCCAATGAGGATTACCCTATTAGTGCATTGATTTGCAGGGTTATCTGGAGAAAAGTGAAAAGTATCACATTCCCAAGTGACAGATCTACATCTCTCTGCAGCATTAATGAGCCAGACTGGCTGGTCAGTCAACAACAGCACCCATGAGTACTGTGGAACTGGCTGATTTACACATTGGATTATTGAGTTTGGCTCATTTGATAGCATTTTTGCCTCTGACACAAAAGATTAGGTATTTCACTCCAACTCCAGGCCTTGAACACATAGGCCCTGTGTTCTGCGGTAAGAATAACGGTGAGGCTATCAGCACTCACCATTATTAAGGAGTAAATCGGACTGCAACGTCCGGCGTCCACACGTGCGCAGTTAAATGCGGAAATCAGGAAGTTGCAGTCCGAGTTGCCCTGCTCCTCCTGAAGCTGCGCCACAGTGGTACCCCGCCGAGAGACTCAGCATTGCAATACATGAAGGGTGTGAAGTTGTGATATTTACCCACTAGCTACCCAGTAAACACACCAGAAAAAGTTAGGGCTTGTCCACTTAATTGCAAGTGAATTTTTTAACGGTGTGATAAGTCTTAAATATTACCAAACAACCTCTTCAGCACTGAAAATTTACTTTTAAAAGTGAGGATTCTCATTCCTTCAGATTTTAATTATAGTTGGAGATTTTTTAAAATTAAAAAATGTAATTTTAAAAAACTTTTTCTTTTGTCTCTTTTATCTCTTTCTCTTAATCCCATCTTTCTTTCCCTCTCTTTATTTAGCTTTCTGTACATGATTTGACATTGAATGAAATATTCTAACTTGCACTTCCTGGTTTAGACTCTGTGTGCCTCAATAAGGAATCTTCAATCTGACTGGTTAAGGAGACACTCCTGCCGCAAATTTAATCGAGTAGGCGGGACAGCTGGTTTCTGGGTTCCGGTCCCGCTCCCAGCTGCATCTGCTCTGCAGACGTGATTTTCCCTTGATTGGCCTTGTTAAGCCCGCCCTGCGGGCTTACCGGCCAATTAACAGGAAGCGGGTCTGATGACGTCATTTGATGACGCGTCATCAGCCGGTTTCCTTAAAGGGACCATGTCCACATGGAGTTTGACAGTTGTTCTGTCAGTGTTTGACAGCATTGAGGTGCTGCAAACATGGACAATCACTGCACAAAGGTGAACGCTTGCACCCAGGCTCTCCAATGACTCCCTCCATATGCTTATGGAGGGAGTCACAGCATGCAGGGAGGTTCTCTTCCCTTCCAAGGGTGGAAGAGACCTCCCCAGGACACCAACTTACCTTGCACCTCCACCCAACCCTCTCTATCTACTTTATCACTTCCTCATCTCACTAGCCACCCCTCACACTCACCCTCATCCTACTGCAAGCATACCAACTAACAACACACAAGGGTAGGCACTTGAGAGGTTTAGCCAATGTCCACGTGAAGTTTCTGGTAATGTGTTGTCATACAGTGAAATCTCTTTTTCAAAAAGTGCCCCTTATTGGACATATCTGAGTGAACCTTGAGAAGTGTCTTACTGAGTTCCAGTGATTGTTCAGTCATAACTTCCGCCCCACCCCAGCTATAGTGATGAGTGTGCATGGAATGGCTTGGCCATTAAAGGGTTGCTTCACGGTGCTGGTGTGGGATGGTGTCAACCTGGCGCATCATGTGGCAGCCAGGGTTTACAGCGTCAAGTGAAGAAAATCTGGCCATGGTGATGCCATCGCTGGCCTCCCGGACAGTAATTTTATCAGGAGCTGATGCCCTGTGTCCAGTGCAGCATCAGGTGATGGCGGAGAATGTTGGTAATGAGGTTGGTGATGTTGGTGTTGGGGATGATTGTGGAAGGATTCGGAGGACCAAGGTCTGATTGTTTCATTGGCTCCGATGTTGCTGGAATCGATGGCAGCTGCAGGTAAGATGACAGAAGCGATCTGTCAATGGTGAGAGAGGTTCTCCCAATGAGGTGGCACTGGACATACAGTTGGATCTAAAAACTTGTAAGCTTAAGAAATCTCTATATGTATTAAAAATGCAGTAACCAACTTTTTCTGTGTTCTGAAACTCACCATCTACAACATGGCGTCCTTTACACCACTTCTGCAGCTGTCAGCTTTTCACAAACATCAGAGCAGACTCAAAACACGGCAGGTTGAGCTGGCGTGTTCCCCGAACAGCGGGTAACCCGTGGGGGACAAGGTCAAATTAGAAGTAAGCCTCAAAATACTCTTAAATTGGCTCTTAACAAGCCATTTAAATAGGTGAATTGTATCCCCTGCCGCTTGGTGTCAGGTCAGTTCTGCGCTGACAGACCCGACACCTGGGAGACTTGCGTGGAGGCGGGCTGACAGCAGATTTCCTACCCGCTGTCAATCTTTGCTATTTTGACAGTGGACCCACCTCCAAACCCGCCCCCTCAGCGCTATTAAATTCGCAGCCTCCATTGCTTACCCTGTTTGCACAAGACTCAGATCCCCTGTAGGGGGCGGCACGCTGTTTTGGCTCTTTCATTACTGCAAGTCGCAGTGCAAAAGCCCACATAAAGTCCGTGGGCAAGTGTAAGTGTAATGAAGGGCGAGCGCCGTTCGTTCGCTGCTGACCATAAAATCTGGACCATAGTCTAAGTCGACGGTTCAGTATTGAGGGAGTGTCTTTTGGGTGAGAAATTAACCGAGACCCCGTCTACCAGTTCAGATGGACGTAAAATATCTCATAGCACTATTCAAAGAAGAAGAGGGAATTCCCCCAGTGTTCTGGGCAATATTCTTAGCCCAGTCAGCATCTCCACAAAAGACAAGATGAACTCATTAACAAATTTTGAATAACATTCCACTGATTTGCAGTTTGTGGTATCTTTCTGTGCACAAACTTGGTTACCGTGTTTGTCTATGTAACAACAGTAACTACACTTCAAAGGTAACTCATTCATTTGTAAAGTGCACAGCAGCTCAACAGGGATGTGATAAGACACCATATAAATGTAAGTTTTTCTTTCTCTCCATTTCCATTACCACACTCCATCTCTGTCAGGACACATCCTATGTTCCCAAGTTCAGAGAATTTCAGTGTAGGTTGGCAAACGCCATGTTTTTGAGATCCTTAAGTTGGGCATAGTGGTATTGCTAGAGTTTAACCAGCTAACATTATGCAGCTTACAAGCACAAAATATTGTTAAGCTTCTCTTTGCTTGCCCAGTTAGAACCACGTCTACCCATTGCACCATTAGTTTGCAGGATGATTTGGAGCTGAGTGGGAAGAATCCTGCCTCTCCTGTGATCGACTTACCCTACCAAGTCCCATCAACAAACCAGGCTGGTTGATCAAGCATTAAAAGCACCCGGGAGTACTGCCGGCTCTGGTATCAGATCACAGAGTCGGCCACAGAGAATCAATTCATTTCCAATCTCCTGTTATGAGAATATCAGATTGGAGCCGACTCGATCCCGCTATCAGTATCCTACTGATAATCAGTAGTTGGTCATTAGGCAACTGAGACGTGTTGGTTTGTGCTCTCATTAGTTGGGCAGCAGATACCATAAACTCCACGTGGCATAGTGAGTAGCACAACCTCCCTAAAATGTGTGAGTACATTGTCACCATTGTGCTCACCACAACATGGACACATGCCATACCCCATTGACTGGTGGTTCCCCAGTTGGTGGTTCAGAGCTTCATGTTGCATTGCTGCAACCCAATCAAGTTAGGGGTGGAGCTCTAACTTGTTCACATAGCTGGTCTCCAGGTAATGACTTCAGCAGCTGTTGTCCTAAACCTCAGAATTTCCTCAGCAGATGCTTGACAGACATTTACTTCAGCATCGTGAAAGGATCTACACTGGACAGTTTGTGGCAACCCAGCCACTGTAATGTTCTAGACATCCATATTCGATGTATGTAACAGGCTTACTCATTGCCAGCTATTTAATTTCCCTCACATATTCCCCCTCCCAATGTGCTTTACACAATCAAGTGCTAAAACAAAATAATCATAGAACTTAGAGTACAGAAAGAGGCTATTTGGCCCATCCTACCTGTACTAGCTTCTTAGCCTATTTCACTGCCCTTTCCTCATATTGCTTTATATCTTTCATTTGCAAATACTTATCTAATTCCCTTTTAAACTAGGTTATAGTTTCTGCCTCAATAGCCATTTGCAGTAAAGCACTCATTCCAATAACCCGCTTTGTGAAAAATATTCTTCTAACTTCCCCCTTTGCTCTTCAAGTGGTAATCCTTAGTTTCTGATCTCTTGTCTTCAATTCACCATCCTCCTGGACAACCTGACCTGCCTCAGGTGTCACCCTGGCTGCATTTATACTGCCATTTTTGCATCAGTGCAAAGTGGTTTTGGGTGTGCATCCATACAAAAGTGACAGTACAACTACCAGAAAACTACCAGGCATACTAAAGAAAGAACTTGCCCCTTTCATGTCTTCAGGACATCCCAAACCACCTTACAGCCAATGAATACATTTTTGAAGTGTAATCAATATTGTTATGCAGCCAAAAACAGCCGCACATTACACAGCAAGGTTGCACAGAAAGCAATGGGACAAAATGATTAGTTGAAGGATAAATAACCAGTTGAGCATTAAATGTTGCCCAGAACATCTCCCCTGCTGCTCTTTGAACAGCGCCATTAACCTGAGCAGGCAAACAGGGCCTTGGTTTTAAAATTTTATTCAAAGATGGCACCTTCATCAATGCAGTACCCGCTCAGTACTGCACTGAATTTCCAGTCTACAAAGTGTACTCGAGAACAGAGTTGGAGTAAACCCACAATCTTCTGAGTCAAAATCAACAACAATTTGCATTTATATAACACCTTTAACATAGTGAAACACCCCATAACACTTTACAGGAGCGTTATCAAAGAAAATTTCACACCAGGCCACATAAGGAGATATTAGGACAGGTGACCAAAAGCTTGGTCAAAGTAGTAGATTTTAAGAAACGTCTTAAAGAAGGAGAGAGAGGTGGTGAGGTGGAGAGGATTAGGGAGGGAATTACAGACCATAGTGCCTAGACAGCTAAAGGCACGGTCACCAATAGTGGAGCGATTAAAATAGGAAATGCGCAATAGGCCAGAATTGGAGGAGCGCAGAGATCTCGGATGGCTGTAGGGCTGGAGGATGTTATAGAGATTGGTAGGGGCGAGGCCATGGAGGAATTTGAAAACATGGATGAGAATTTTAAAATGGAGGCGTTGCCGGACCAGGAGCCAATTTAGGTCAGTGAGCACAGGGGTGATGGGTGAACGGGACTTGGTGCGAGTTAGGATATAGGCAGCAGAGTTTTGGATGAACTCAAGTTTACAGAGGGTGCAAGGTGGGAGGCCAGCCAGGAGAGCATTGGAATAGTTGAGTATAGAGGTAACAAAGGTGTGGATGAGGGTTTTAGCAGCAGATGAGTGAGGCAGGGGCAGAGAGACGTGCAATGTTACGGAGGTGGAAGTAGACGCTCTTGGTGAAGGAGAGGTTATGGGGTCAGAAGCTCAGCTCAGGGTCAACTAGGACCCTGATGTTGTGAACAGTCTGGTTCAGCCTCTGACAGTGACCAAGGAGAAGGATGGAGTCAGTGGTTAGGGAATGGAATTTGTGGCGGGGACCAAAGACAATGGCTTCAGTCTTCCCAATATTTAATTGGAGGAAATTTCTGGTCATCCAATACTGGATGGTGGACAAGCAGTCTGACAAATCAGAGGCAGTGGAGAGATCGAGAGAGGTGGTGGTGAGGTTGAACTGGGTGTGTTTTCGGATGGTGTCGCCGAGGGGTAGCATGTAGATGAGAACTAGGAGGGACCATGGATAGATCCTTGTGGGACTCCAGAGGTAATGGTGCAGGAGCAGGAAGAGAAGCCATTTCAGGAAATTCTCTGGCTATGACTGGATAAATAAGAATGGAACCAGGCAATGGCAGTCCCATCCAGCTGGACAACGGAGGAGAGGTGTTGCAGGAGGATGGTGTGGTCAACCATATCAAATGCTGCAGACAGGTTGAGAATGATGTGGAGGGATAGTTTACCATGATCACAATCACATAGGATGTCATTTATGACTGTGATAAGGGCCATTTCAGTGCTGTGGTGGGGCAGAAACCTGATTGGAGGGGTTCAAACATGGAGTTGTGGGAAAGATGGGCACGATTTAGGAGATGACAACACATTCAATGACTCAGAGGTGAGTGCTCCCACTGAACCAAGCCCTGAAGTGTGAGGGTCATTTGACGCAGTTATCTCACATTGATTAGAGTCACTCTCACCCCTGAGTCAGAAGGTTGTAGGTTCAAACCCCACTCCAGAGACTTGAGCACATAATTGAGGCTGACACTCCAATGCAATACTGAGGGAGTGCTGCACTGTCAAAGGTACCATCTTTCGGATGAGATGTTAAACCGAGGCCCCATCTGCCCTCTCAGGTGGGCGTAAAGGATCCCACGGCACTATTCGAAGAAGAGCAGGGGAGTTCTCTCATTGTCCTGGCCAGCATTCATCCCTCAACCAACACCTAAAACAGATGATCTGATCATTTACGTCATTGCTGTTTGTGGGATCTTGCTGTGCGCAAATTGGCTGTCGCGTTTCTTACATTACAACAGTTACTGCACCTCAAAAGTACTTCACTGTCTGTAAAGAAAGCTCTTTGGGACGTTCCGAGGTCATGAAAGGTGCTATATAAATGCAAATCTTTCTTTATTTCACCACTCATACTTCAGCTACTTGGAGGTACCAATGATCCTTTGATCTTTCCTTACCTCCCTTCCTGCCTTTGCTGCATCTGCCAAATTTGAAGAGATGAGAGTTGGCTAATTTGTGCCAAATTGGTACTCTGCACCATGAAAAGATGAGCCACTGGTCTGGTTCCATGATTCTCATGTGGCTATCTCACCTGAGCACCAGGGTGGTATTACATGGGAGAAAGACACTTCCTTACAATGAAAGAAAGAAACCTGTCAGGTGAGTACCCAGCATCACTTCTGGGCACACACAGAATGGAATGGGGCGAGATTTGGGGAACCTATGAAGATAGGGACATCTGTTAATGAAAAATATTAAAATGTTACATTTATTTAAAGCTGCATAAATGCCACGTACAACAGGAATGCCTAGGTTAGTACATCCACCTTTATATCTTACTGGTGAATTGCTCCTCGGTTGATTATCATGAGATCTCGATCAGCCGTGGATAAATTGGGCATTTCGCTGCTCCACATTTTGGGTATCATCTAAACGTTGTATTAAGAAAGGCGCTCACGTGGACACTAATAAATCTAAATTATAGTTGCTCTTATTAAAACGCACCTTGGCTGGTGTCTCTAAAACAGAATGAATCCAACCGAGTTTTTTTTCCCTGTGACGGCTCCCTTACACGTGAGAGTCACTGTAATATAACCAAGTGGCTTTCTATCACCATGCTGAGGCAGGATTCCAACTATTAAACAGAATCCAAAAACAGAAATGGGGGAGTTATAGGAACACTTGAGAACTAAAATGGTTAACCTCCTTATCCGGTGTGGTTTGGAAAGTAAAACGCACCCCGCGGGGTGCATCACACATTAAATATAAAAGCATCACTTAAAGACTGTATTTAGCTGCACTTTGAGTATGTTCCACTGTCATACCACACTCTGATTAAGTGTGAAAAAGAAGGAACAGTCTGTGGGAACTTCGCGACAGATTATTTCTTCACAAATAATCCTGGACATATTAATAATATACAATATAAATAAGATTCGATATTTTTAATTTAGCTGATAGTGTAGTCACATGCGCAAAGGTAAAAAAAAAGACGTCTCCAAATTATGTTTAAAATGTCGGCTGTGGTAACTAAAACCGAAAACTGAAAGTTGTATCTCACAAAATAAAGAGCTATGAGTGAAAGTAAAACAAAGATCTAAAAGCTGCAAAGTCTTCAGTAAAACAGGATAGCGATTTAGGGCAGTGCATTTACCTTCTGCTTGCTTGTGAGTTAGTGTGCAATATACATTATCGTAGAGTGAAATGTAAACGATGTGTACGTAGAATCGGTGCATTAAATATGCTTTCCATATAATTGTAAAGACGGAGTTGCTTGAGTGACCTTGCGTCTTTTTCACTTGAAGATTAATTCAAACAGAACAATTTCCCATTGAAAGCTCATCGCCAAGGCCACTACTCTCAGCTAAACCGATTTGTCTGACAAACTGATGCTAGCCACATTGTGGCAAGTCAAAAGGTCGTGGGCATCACTCTCTGCAAATAACAACTTACATTGTACAGAATTTTTCCACAGGCCATTTCGATTTATGTGACACTTCTGTAGATCTTAATTTTAAACTTTGAGAGAAGTATTTAAAAACGCTTATAAAAGGACTTTCCACTATTTCAGCTATCTGATCATATATATATATATATAAATCTTTTTTTAAAGTGTACTGTATATGGAAATAGATTTTAGTTTTCCTGTCCGCTGTATTTCTTGCACTTTATATACCCATACTTTTTTTATTTATTTTTGTTTGTTTTGCTAATTCAGAAATAAACCAAAATTATTGCCTTTTACGTGACCCCCAAGAATGGCTTTAAAAACAGAGGACTGTAAATATTAGTCTCCTTTCATTTTTTAAAAAAATCGTTGTTAATCTCGGATGCCCGCCCGTAGTACAATACAATGCCGGTTTCACATTTTACAAACTATATGTTTATTATTTACAAAATGTGAAAACATACTTTTATTATTTATTTTTAAAAATCCCTGCGCAAAAATGTTGTGCTGTGGTGGGGAGGGGAGTCTGTTAAACTAACGCCACCAGACTAAACAATCGCCAAGTAAAACTTTGCTTAAAAGGCCGCTGTTAAAAAAAAACTAAAGCAGCTTTGTTCCCATTTAACTTAGTCGCATGTTAAAATATTTTTGTTATGATAATATTGCAAAAGCGGGATGCAAAGTAGCCTATCATATCAAAGCGCTGTCTTTAGAATATTAGCGCCCTGGCTTCTCCACTTGGCGCATTTGAAGGGACCATTTTAAAGGCGATTGTCTCTAATGACATTTACCGGATCAGAACATGCTGCTAATTCGATCATCAAGCTTTGCCCTCTTGAACAATGCCAGAGTAATTTTTCCCAAAGTTTGTTAAATTGATCAAAATTAGGCAAATGAATAGGGATCTCCAGGCTCTCCCTCTTGCAGGTGACAGTGAATAATACACTTTTAGACCAGCTGCATTTTCCCTTTTATTTTTCTCTCTCTTCCCCCCACAATGCTTAAAGATCTCCCATTATTAAAATTTAGGCCAACGAAACTATTCATTCGTTTCAATAGACATTTTCTTATAGGATAATAGGCTACAAATTGAGCCCACCAAATCGAATCCAGTGGTGGGTAGCCTCGTGTGCCAAAGTCTGCTGGGGCTGGTTTTGAAGCAGGCAATGTTCGTGTGCCAGCCCCGGTCCCACACCTGCCGAGGTCTCCAATAAATAATGAGTGGAAACAAAAGCTTGCCATCTCCCATAAAATGGATGTGTCACCAAGTCGTGTGAGAACAAACGAGAGCCTTCCCGTTCCCTTGAACTCGGCGGAACAGCCTATTAAAGGCTTACTTAATTACTTTAATGACTCCGGACATGCTTGAGGGCTGGGATCGCTCGCTTGAGTTTTGTAAACAGGCGAAATCGAAAGGGAGAGGGAGAGGAGGGGGAGGAGGAGAGAAAGAGTGGGGGGGAGAGAAAAAAAGAAACTTTTTTTTTGTTTTCTTCTTTCTTCTCTTCTTGTGCGCACTGCGCCCTGATGGATCAGGGCAGACACCAGCCTTAGTTCGCATTTCCCGCCTTTTTATTACTATGCAAATGATATTCGGAAAGCGATCACGTGTCTTTTGAAGAGCCACGTGGATTAACAAAGCAGGACTGCCCCCTGCTAACCCCCGTCTATAGTACCTCAGCCCCAGATTTCTGCCACCTCTTTAACCACCTATTCCCCAATGCCCCGCTCTCTAATCCCGGCGAATAATTTAGGCAATGAATGCACTGGCCCCCTTAATGATCGCTTTATAAGGAGCCACTTGCAGCCTTGGGAGGAGCACAGTCGCGTTTTATTTTTACTGCAGAAGGCACACGGAGGAAAAGCCTGGCTGCCATCGGCGAAAGTCTTTTTTTAATTGCTCAGTTTTATCTTCTTTGTCTGAAGATGTCCTCCAAGACGAAAGAGCGCAAGGTAAGAGCACCTTCACGTCCACTCTCGCTGGTCTCTTCCAGCAGTATTTTTTTTGTCCTTGTAAATTACAATACAGCCTAGCCTTATTATTTTTTTGCTGAAATAGTAAGATATTGTTTTCATTCCTTTTTATTGAAAGCTAAGTTTCTAGTCGAGAGCAATGAAAATCCGTCCACCTTCTCAGAGAGAGATGACCCCCAGTAAAACCGCATCAATCCGCGGGACGTCCCGTTCCCATTTCCCCTCTTCTTTCTGTAACCCAGTCTTTTTTAAAATATTATTTCTCAGACTGCTCCAGTGTCCCACAAAGTGATTGAGAAAAGACGCCGAGATCGGATCAATCGCTGTCTGAACGAACTTGGCAAAACTGTTCCAATGGCACTGGCAAAGCAGGTACTTGCTCCGCACGTTTTCATCGTCTATATATATTTTTAATTAAAATAATAAATTATTAAAACCAGTGCTGTTGCTTTCACAGCGCACAGCAGACTAGTTGTTTATTATCTGCGGCTATTGTATTGTGATTTCTTATTTCAGGGCACTGGGAAGCTGGAAAAGGCTGAGATTTTGGAAATGACAGTTCAGTATTTAAGGGCTCTGCACTCGGCTGACTTCGCCAGAGGGAGAGAAAAAGGTAAAGGGACACAACCCTCTCTGTTAAAAGCATCAGAAAGTAACCTTGCTTCAAATCATTTTAACTTTGGTAAGCTGGGGGTGAGGCATTAAGGCCGGGGGTAAGGTATTAAGTGCAGAATGTGCTTGCAACTATTGAGCGTAAATTTTGGGTAGAAAACTTACAAGTGTAGATCAGGTTAAAAATGTGACCACTTCCTCCACCCCCCCCCCCCCCTCTCTGCCGCAACCAATTTCTCACACTTGTCAGCACCGTGTGGATCTGTACACATTAATAAAACGCTGAATGTTTTCACTCCAAAAAAATACTTTAATGCTTAGCACTTTTTTTTTCGTAAAGAAACTAAATTGAATAAACTGGACAGTGGCGTTTGCTTTTTAGTGACACTCCAAACTCCCCATGTTTGAAGTGGCGCTCTGGGGCCGTTACGCATGTATAAGATATGATTATTGTTGCGTTTAGGCACACGGACTTTATAAAATTAAATAAAACTTTAGTGATCTATGAATTCCCCCCTCCCCGTCACCATTTCACGAAAGTTTCCAACCTGGAAAAAAAAAGTGAAACACCTTCCTTTTTTCCCCTCGAGACTTCACGTTAGAGAACGTATGCCTCCAGATTGGATGGCAGTATCTGCGTTTTGTACCATTTGGCATTTACAAATTCTAACGAGCAAGTTGAGTATCTGTGCCAACGCGATCCTTTAATAGTATAACCAGACGCTCTCATTTACTATCGGAAAATCCGAATGGAAATATCAGTCTGTAACCTATCTCCAGAAACGACTGGTCACATTACTAAACTTCAAAAGTTTTCAAAATCCCCACAGAAAACTATAATTCAAATGGTGTGATTTTAAATAATAGTGCTGATGTTTCAATGCGCATACATTTCTACAATCAGTTATAACAATGCAATTGAGTTCGTGTCGTTTTATTAGCATGGTCTGTTTTCTCTAACAGCGTTTTGGAAGCCGAGTATTACCCAAAGCTTTCGATGTTCACGGCATGAAGATAGTTGTGTTAGCACAGAATCTAATCAAATGTGTTTTTGTTTACGCAGGCGAGTTATTAGCAGAGTTTGCGAACTATTTCCACGCTGGTTACCACGAGTGTATGAAGAACCTCGTCCACTATCTGACCACGGTGGAGCGTATGGAGACCAAGGACACCAAATACGCCCGAATCCTCGCCTTCTTGCAGTCCAAAGCTCGCCGATGTACCGACCCCATATTCGGGCCAATCTCCTCTCACGACACAGAATATTCGTATCAGTTTCACCCCGTTCCAGAGTTTACAAATTCGCGTTTAAACGAATCACTATTGCAACAAGGGGCCGGGGTGGCGAGAACGCAACCATTGCATTGGCACGGCTCAGCGCGGAGTCCCGGGCTCCCCTTTATCCCGAGTCCGACTATGCCCATTGCAAACCCAGGGCAGCAACACAACTTCCTGCACTCTGTGCAGGGCCTTGATCGCCATTACATTAACTTGATTGGACATTCTCACCCAAATACCTTCAGCCTACACAACTCCCAGCACGCAAACTTATAAAAAAGACTTTCGGATGGTGCTATGGATCCATGTAAAGCAATTATCAGTTAGAGCCCAACACACTCATTCTGTGACTGCAACAACGCTGTAAGCAACCGGTGCAATCCGTCTTATACTTGAGTTTAAGTGTATAACGTGGTATCAGGTTGAATACATTATATTGAGTACGAATCAACCATTTATGAATTGGTCCTACACAGAGTTATAACACGCCAAATTATGAAATAACTAAATGAAATCTATCGGCTTTTACACGGGCTTTCGGCAGCTACAGTGCCTCCAGTCTCCGTCCTGACGGTCCAAGGAACATCACCAATGGTGTGTATACAGGTTGTACTGTATATTCCATGCCGGAATATCTATTTTGATAACTAATATGTATGTTGGTGAAAATGTAATCGTAATTCTTGCTTGATTTGAATTTTTATAATTGTCTCACGTTTTTAACTGGAACTTTATTCTGAAATATATTTTTTAATTCAGTTGCTCTAAACATGTGGGGATGGGAAAGCCTGGTTTTATATATGCATATATTAAAAAAAAATTCACGTACATGTTTCACAAAATATAACAAAAAATGCAAAATAATTAAAGAGTGCAGTTTTATTCTTCCAATTCTGTCCTTGTCTGTAATTTATTTACTTGGGCGCCGTGCCGCATTTATTTACAAAACATCCGAATGTCCATAAGACAAAAATAAGAGTCTGTCGTTATCTTTATTCAGGCGATGATATTTTAAAGTATTTGTAGCTATTCTCCATGTACCTGCTTGTCTGTGTTTTTCCCAGTTCTCCACTCTGTGTGAAGGAAAGGTGGAGGTTTGCGCAGCTCCAACTCGGGCTAATAGAGCGCGTTCTTCAGACTGTGATCCGAACTGCTGAAAATAAATCGATTCAGTCTTCAAGTATTCTGGAATTTAAGTGGTTCATATAAATGCAAAAATAATGCAGTTTACACCCTCTGCGGGTGTGATCTGGACTGCAGAATTTGCTATATCCCGGTGCGTTTTAACCCAGAGGGAGGCAACGGCTCCCTTCACATCCTTTTGAGGAAAGTGGTATCAACACAGTCAGCTCTGTAAACCAGCAGATTTAACTGTACCGGCTGCGGAAATGGATATGATAAACACGAATAAAAACATCCGCCATTACCGTTCGGGTCATTAGCCACTTTTAAATAACACCCATGACGTTAACACAGTCCAGAACGAAATTCATAATTGGAAAAAATAGTTTTATCAGGCAAAGGTAACGATGAATTCTCATTCTATTCTCCCTTTGACACTACAGCATCGCCCTCCTTGAAGTGGACTGATGTTTCCTCGAATAATTTGAACCCCCTCACCATCCAAAACACACATATTCTGCGTTTAGCATACTTTACACTTGTTCGTTGATTTTTGTGAGGTTTTTTTTTGACAATGCAACGGTCGTGTAAAAATCCAAGCTTTCTTCGCAAGTCTGGTTCAGCCACTCGGGTAAAAGGGTTACTGTTACAGTTACACTTTTGACTTCTTTTTGCACCGTGTCCTCATTCAACGGCCTAACCGCAGCTTTGATAAGTGAGCTGTATCCTTTACGATCTGAAAGCAGTGTCTTCTCGCTCTCTGTCCCTGAAGAGTGTGTGGACCTGGGTGATTAATAATTATAGGATTTAACCAGTTTGGTACTGCGCTCCCCACACTCACTTTGTACAGATGGACAATATTACACATGGATCAGCGATTGGATAGGCCGACAATGGGATTCATAACATATAGTTCATCAAGTCTAATCAGCCCTTCACCAGGAGATAAAATAGTTTTCTAGAATAAAGAAGGTGGCTGGGGAGTATTCATCTCTAGCTGTGTGAATTATGACAGCCCAGACTCCTGGTGCCCACTTGGTGCCAGAATGTTGGGCTGAGCTTTGCCATTCAGGTGGGGAATTTCATGTAGAATATGTAAGTCAAATACTCATAAAATTCTTTATCCTGGACAACCTTCAGAAACCTTCAAGAGCTAAAGGGGGAAAAATTCGTCCCATTAGTGTCTCCCGTTAGAGATGGTGCTAATGGGGCACTAGCCCAGGATCGCGGGGGCACGGCGAATCCAGTGCCGCACGCCAAATCCGTACCCCGGATCACCGGCGTTAAGAGGTGTCGCCGGGAATGTCAATGCCAGGTAGATCATGATGCCAGTGAGTGTGCAACGCTCACTGACTGCCCGATTTGCAAAATTGATTATCGCCACTTACCTCACCACCTAGAGTAAACACCGACAGGGAGAGCTGGCATGCAGCACCAGGAAGCCAGCTCCAGGGACATTATTTAAAGGGATCATCAGTAATCACTCGCAGCTTTCAGGTTAGTGCAGTTTCAGTGGTTTTTTGTTAGTTTCACCCATTGCAACACTAAAAAATGTTAAGGTTCTTTTGTATGAGGAGTCTTCTGGCAACTAAAAAGTAGCTACATTTATTCTTCAAAGATTCAAACTGCTACACTTGGTAACATTAATGGGGACTGTACTGGCATGCCACCTTGCCCTCCAGGATCTATGGCAGAGGGAGCGTAGGCTGCAAGAAATATGGGAACATGTGCACAGAGGGAGGAGGAGGGCCATCAGGGCTCTTAACAGGAGGCCTTACCCTCTGAGGGTATTCCGAGAGCACTTCTCTTACCTTCAATTAAGTGAGGAGCAGTGTATTAGATGCTTTGCTTCACCAAGGAGGTGGTCACAGAACTCTGCCACCTCCTGCAACCAGACCTCCAGCCAGTGGCCCTCAATTTCTTTGCCAGTGGATCCTTCCACTCTGCAACAGGAGACATAGCTAACATCTCACAGTTCGCCATCCATCACTGCATCCGGGAGGTCACTGAGGCTCTCTACAGTGGGAGAAGGGATTACTTTGGCTTTCCGATCACCAGAGAGAAGCAGGATGAGCATGCATGTGGCTTTGCCAGGATAGTGGGCTTCTCCGTGGTTCAGGGCACCATCGACTGCACCCACATGGCTTTGCAGTCACTGCATAACAATCCTGAGATCTTCCATAACCGCAAAGGCTACCACTCACTTAATGTCCAGTTGGTGTGCGACCACACACAGCGAATCCTTAATGTCAATGCCCGCTATCCTGGCAGCAGCCACGATGCCTTCATCCTGTGCCAGACTGGTGTGCCAGCACTCTTCCAGCCACCACGTCAAGCTCAAGGGTAACCACTCAGAGACAAGGGCCATCCACTCTCCACCTGGCTCATGACTACCCTCCACAACCCCAACACTCGTACCCAGCACTCATATAATGAGAGCCATGCTGCCACCAGGAACATCATCTAGCTTATTGAAGCAACGGTTCCACTGCCTTGACCGCTTGGGGGGAGCCCTCCAGTACTCGCCAGAGCGGGTGTCCCATTTTGTGATGGTCTGTTGCATGCTCAACAACTTGGCCATCATAAGGACGCAACCCTTGCCAGCAGGGATTGCGGGACCACCTCAGGAGGAGGACAAGGCAGAGGAGGATGAGGATGAGGAGGAGGAGGAACAGGAGGGAAGGAGGAGGCAGCGAGTGTTGATAGGTAGAGATTGTTGGTGGGTGAGTGCTGGGGGTGTGGTGCTTTGGACAGTGTGTGCAGATTGTGGTACAGATGGTGGTATGTAGCATTTGTTGAAGCATTCACTCACCCTGACCACCCGAGTGAGGTTGTTACATTTCTTCCTGCACTGTGTGTCCTGGGGACAACAGTGCTGCCCGAGACATGCTGTACTGCCTCCCTCCACATGGTGTGGAAGACTTGTGGCAAGGGCCTCCTGCCACTTGCCAGGTAGAGCACTGACCTCCATCTCTCCACAGTGAAAACCAATGTCTCCAATGCTTCAAAGGGCGAATCTGTGGGCATGGACCTGCCATGAGCACACCTGTTTCAGTTCTCTGGCCCCTTCTCCTTGTTCTGCTTCTGCTTGCTGAGGCAGCTGCACAGCCAGAAATGCTGAGAATGAGGTGCTGTAGCATCAATGAACCTCCCCTTTAAGTAGTGAAAAATGCCTGTGGCAATGAAGAGTTGCAATTAGACTGTACCCGATATTGGTCACACTTTAGTTCTAATGCCAATGAGCTTGGGTTTTAAGACTTGATTTAGGACTCCAATCATTTTATTGAGCAGGGAGGACGAATTTTGCATGCAGTCTAAAGCATTTTCTCCTGGTGCTAATTCTCCAATTTTTCTGCTGACATCGCCCATTCCTTGACTATAACGAATTTCTAGCCTCAAGAATCTGCAGATAGATCTTATCTTTATTCACTTAATTGCTTTGAAGATGGGAAACAGACTATTTTTTGAAGCCATTACCAAAGAACAATGAAATTAAAATAACATTCGGTAGTTTTAGGGCCGTACACTGTCAATTTTATACGTAGTTAATCAGTTCAACACGCAACCGGAATTGTCGCTGGACTAACAACCCTTTGTTGCAACAGTAACCACTAGGAAATCCGCTAACAACTAATAAATCCTATGACTAATAAATCTCATGACTAATGTAGATGTGGAATCAAATAGAACAACTTTTCGATTGCAGAGCATAGATATTAATGGTGCTTAGAAGTAACTGTTGGTTCTGTTGTACATTTATTTGTTCACAGTTTTAATTACTGTATGCCATATAGTTTAAGCTTAAATATAGTGTGGAGCAAGCACAGTTGTGACCCCATAACATCTCCAAATTATGATATTTTCATTGCTAGTGTTATTTAATAAGAAATGTCAAAGAAATAAGAAATATGGCTTATGGATTAACTTTACTGATGTGTTTTATAGATTTTATTCTAAGTTGTGCCTTGCATTATTCTGCAAAGGCTGGTTTGTAAACATTCTTTATACTG